>JASDQU010105177.1:278363-293569 GCA_032191745.1 Picea mariana
CATAGGGTCAAGAAGGAATTTTTTTGGATGGCCTTAAAACTGATGTTCAAAGGTTTGTGGCAGAATTTTTGGCTTGCCAACAAAATAAGGTGGAAACAATTAAGACCCCGGGTATTTTACAACCATTATCCATCCCAAGTCAGCGCTGGGAAGAGTTTTCCATGGATTTCATCACAGGGTTACTGAATTCCAAAGGAAAGAGTGTCATCATGGTGATTGTGGATAGACTAACCAAGTATGCACACTTTTGTGCACTCTCTCATCCCTTCAAATTCAGTACAGTTGCCACCACATTCATGGAGACAGTTCAAAATCTACATGGCATCCCAAAGATTATTGTAAGTGACAGAGATCCCATCTTCACTGGACATTTTTGGACATAATTATTTTCTTGTTTGGGTACTCAATTGGCTCATAGCTCATCCTCTCATCCTCAATCTAATGGAAAAACCGAGATAGTGAACAAAGTCTGGAAGGCTACCTTTGTTGTTTTGTCTCTGATAAACAAACATAATGGTTCAAATGGTTACCCTTGGCAGAATGGTGGTATAACACTTCCTTTCATACTGCAACAAAAATGAGACCATTTATGGCACTCTATGGATACCACCCTCCTTCCATCACTTCTTCTCTAAAAGAAAAATAAGGTTCAAGCAGTGGAAGATCACATCGAGCATCAACAACAAGTTCTCCAAATATTAAAGGACAACCTAACCATGGCACAAAATCGCATGAAACAACAAGCAGATCAACATCGTAGTGAAAGAAGTTTTGAAGTAGGAGATTGGGTGTTTTTAAGACTACAACCATACAAACAGATGTCCCTCAAGCAAGCCAATAAGGATAATAAATTATCACCAAAGTACTATGGCCCTTATAAGGTATTGCAAAAGATTGGTACTATGGCATACAAATTGCAGTTGCCTGCATCTTCACGAGTACACCCAGTTTTCCTTGTCTCATGCTTAAAAAAGGTTATAGGTGACAAGATCCCAGTTCAAACTATATTCGTAGAACTTGAAGAGGAAGGAGAAATCATATTGGAGCCTGAAGCCATCGCTGACACAAGAATTCGCCAACTGAGGAATAGATCCATTTCAGAGTATCTCATTAAATGGAGGAAACTGTCGGCTGAAGATTCCACTTGGGAATATGAGTCTTTTATACAGAAGCATCCATAGTTACTCAAGCATTGTGGAAAACACTTGTCTCAAGGGGAGGGGCATGTTAAGCTCTAAATAGTGGCTCATTACCCCTTAATTGGAGCATATTAGATTAGTATGTTATTTTATTTATGTCGGATTTATTCCATTAGTTGTAATTATACCTCCTAGTCTCCTATGCATACCAAGGAGACATTTTCATTTTGAATCATCTTGGAATTGTACATTTATGTGGGCATAAGGAGGTTTCCCCCTCGAAGAGGCTTATTATATGAAGTTCTCTCTTTTTCAAGGTGTTGAGTACTTATTCTGAGGTTTTTCTATGCTATATTGATATTTGGTTCTTAACAAGTTCTCAAATCTCTTATGATTCCATCTCAAGCCTTGGTAAGTGACATTGTACAAGAAATTCAAGGTGGCCATATTTTTAAGTACATGGATCAGCCTTACAAGTTATGAGGGTTACATCATGAAGGCCTATCTTGGAGCAAGGATGAGCCATCCTCAATATATTGCAACCCTATTCAAATATGTATAGATCAAGCATGTGGATGCACATCTCAACATGATTGTGTTCCTCTTTCCCRCCCTCATGAGTTGGATTCTATTTTTGGTCATGATGTAATCAYTGTTCCAACTCATGATCRTTTTGTGATAGATATATCATTGTTTTGGTTCATAACTAAGCAAAAGGGTAGAACTTTTGACCTCGATGAGATGGTAGGATGGATTCATTTGTTTTATGATTATACCTATCACTTACGTTGTCCTGTAGCATTAGGTAGGATATTTATAGGTCATTTTTCCTTTTATGCATCTTGATTGTGTTTTCTTAATTGATTTTGATTATTAATTGATCATATGCATTTTTTGTTAGTTGCAATTTTGATTTAGTATTGTTTATTATAAAAACAAGGGAAAAGAAATTGATGTTAGGGTTTTACTATCTTTTATTTTTACCTTTCATTTACCAGGGGGGCCATATCCCCCTGCTAGTCCTTACTAATGCTCTTATGTTAGAATGTAGCAAGAAGTTTTAGTTTGATGCAAAGTGCAAGTCTTGGAGCTCTAGAAATTTTTTAGGTTCTCATGCGCTCTATGGTGAGCACATGTCCCCATGTTGGAGCCAAATGTTACCCTCTCACTTCTAGGGGTAATTAGAGGATAATTTTTTCTCCATGATCAACATTCTAGATAGCAGATCTGATGATGTCATCCTAGATTCTCCATAGATAGTTTCCCATAGACACCTTCCATTACATGTTCATCTCATCTCACTCATATGACATGAAACATTACATATTCAGGTACATCTTTTTGACACTTCATATCAAGTGATAATGTTAATACTTGAGGCATGAAAGTGGTGATGATGGGTTGATTTGGATAACGAATCATGATTCTTTAGAGTTATTCTATTTTCCTTGTCTCACCTTCATAGTCATTATCATTTACTAGTCAAGTGTTGTCACTCTTGGGTGAAGGTTTACTATTGGGGGCCCTAATGGGAGTAACATGACCATATCCCTTACCATAAATAACACATTCCATTTATCACCTATATGTTGTCCTTTCTTTTGGGATAGTTCTCACATGTATCCTGAAAAGGTATGTTCTTCATAATCCCATGTGAAGAAGGGGATTAAAATCCCAAGGTTGATGTAGCTTTATATAAAAAATGATATAGAAAGAGAAAGATTCCTAATTCAAAATTTGGGGGGAAAAAAAAACAAACAAAGAAGCATGAGCTCTACTCCTTCGCTAAGAGGCCATCACCCCAATTTCTATGCAATCTATGCATAGGTTATGAAAGGAATTATAAAATCAAATGTCAAAAGCCAAAAAAGGTTAAATCTATAAAGAAAAAGGAAATCATGGGTTTGGAAAGACACAGTATCGAGGAAAGGGTAACTCATTGCTTAATTTCTCCCTCTACAAAAGAACTCATGATGATTATTATTATACATGGCCTTGCATGTCAATGAAATCCACCCCATGAAGTAATCCCCATTCCATACCACCATAATTGCACACACTCCTTGATGGGTTCCCTACGACATGCCTCTTGGTTTGGGTACTAGCACACCTAATAGGGGCTAATAATGACCCTCCCATACCTAGACTTGAGAAATTGTATGCTTTTCTGAGCTAGTGTGAAGTTTGAAGAGGATATTATGTGAGATATATCTAGTGGATTTTGTATTAACATGAATCACCGTATATGTTGTGTTTGTATTGTTTACCTTGCCCCCAATCTTCATGATGCATCTTGGACCACATGAGCCCCTCCTCAGATGATGACTGCACGTGGTTGGTTGACACTTATATCCTTTGAAGGTTGTTGAGGGGATAATACCCCACTTGTATGGAGGCCATCCTCACCACTTGAGAGAGGTCATTTGGCACTCCTAGGAGGATGTAGGGGGTTTTGATCACATGGCTTCATTCATGAGACTTCCCAACACACATGGGCATGAACTTGAGCTCATTGATGATAGGACATTCTTTGCATGGTGATGATGGCTTGATGGGGTGTTTCGCATTCTATGGAAGAAATTAGAAACTTTCTTGAGGATGTTTCACTTGGAGAGATGTTGTGGAACCTTTCCGTGGATGATAACACCATTTCATGATGGGACGTTTCACTTTGATGATGGGGCATTGCACCTTTTGATAATGGAGCACCATAATGTGACATTTGGGGTTTCTCGGTGATGGTATGTCACCTTTTGCTGAGATGTCACACCCCTTGGAGGCACGAGGGACCTTGATGTGACATTTTGGGTATTCTTGGCACCTTTCGATGATATGTCGCATCCTTTAGATGACGAGGAACCTATTTAGATGAAACTTTGTACCCTTCCATATCAACTTTTCACTTAGATATCTCATATAAATAGAAAACCATTTCTCATTTTGTAAATCATTGCTACTTGTAAAGATTTATCAGTGTTGTCTAATTTTGTTTGTCTTCTTTCATGAAGAATGCAATGAATGGTTAACTAGGGTGACATTTTTGGGAGATATGTTTGTGGACTTTTTACTACTACTTGGATGAAATGAAAATTAGGGTTTTTATGGATGAAATATGTTTTGATTAAGTGTTCTCTTTTCATATTATGGTTATGTTTATGAATACATTTTTAGATTTACATTGTTTCTCTAGTGGTGGTTCTTCATCCTCTTAGATAATTCTTGAACAAACCCTGTTGTCAAAATTATTGGAAGGTTCACTAGTGGAGTAATCTTCCCTTGCATCATTCCTTAATATTTTAGGAGGATTGCATAGGTTTAGTAGTGGAAAACCTCTAAGACTCACCCTAAAATAATTCACTTCATACTCTGAAAGAAAAAACTATATTTGAGCCCATGTGCCCAAAATAGTAGGAACTAGTCTTTTTCTCCATAACATTCAATCATTACTCCCGAATTTTACTATTGTAGAGTTAGGTTTAGGGTATATTTGTTGCAAAATTTTCATTTTCATCTGTAAAGACCAAGACTTCTAGGGTTTTTATGAATACTATTGACCTAAACTACAATTCTAAAACCCTAATTTAATTTTCGGAAGTGTTATGATAACCATCTAACGAAAAACATCTAGGGTTTTAGGGATGATTTTAACCATTTATTTTTTTGTATTTTGTTGGCAATTAAAACCCTAATTTAAACTAGTATTTATCCCGTCTTATTTACTGGATCATTTCATGATCAAAGGGTTGTTATTTCTACTGTTGCAATCTTATATTTACTGCTGTAATATTTCACTTACTGCTGAAAAAGTCAACTATCTTATTGTTGTAATCATTTTTACTGCTATTGGAAATCACATATTTCACCACTAATAATCTCTATACTATTGGAGATCACTTAATTTATTATTGTAATAGTTTCTTTACTACTGTTATAATTTATTTCACTGCTGTAATTTCATACATTTCTTACAAACTTTACTATACCCTTAGACCTTTTCTTTATTTCTAGTGTTTGGGATCCTATTAAACTTGTAATTGACTTGGAGAGCCTCTTTATTTGGCTTGAGTCCTCAACACTTAAAATCTAGAAATTGTATTTTTCCACCACCTCTCTATTTCTTTACCTATCCTTATCTTGGTGGTAGTGTGAGTAGTCACCCTAGGGGTCCTTAGACTTGATTGTGTCTTGCCTAGGGATCCTTGGAGGCTACTGGGGAATCCTCCTTTGATTTGGATATTATTCCTTCACTAAAGAGAGGGAAGTTGTTTCCTAGGTGATAATGGTGACATCTTCCATGTTTCACTAGTTTTGTGCTTTGTGAAGGCTTTTCACTTGGTGCTAGATTGTGTGGTAACATGCTGAATTCTTATAGCTCTTCATTGATCATAATCTCTTAGTTTGTAGGGTATATGGCCAACAAGTTTTATTTATCATTGCTTGTATTTATATTTTCCATTTAATGTCTTAGTAAAATTTTCCTTTCTGAAAGGCCATGAAAGACAAGAAATCAAGATTTATAGGCTTCAATGATTGAATATCTTGTTATTCTTGTAGTCTTAATTTCTATCTTGTAGAGAGGATAAATTATTTATGTTATTGTTCAATTTGAAGAGAATAATCCTGGAATTAGAAATAAATAAAAAAATTACATCTTGTGGGGGTTCTAAATATTTGAAATAGTTTAGACCTTGGCCTTCCATAGCACTCAAACTAGTGAAGTATTGAAACCAGAACTGAAGATAAAGTAGACTTGTTGGCCACTATAAGTATTTTACCAACAAGGTAACCCCTCACATAAACAAAGTACTCAACATCATACATAGTGAGAGACGTGATTTTCATTGTGTTTCCAGCTGGTTGTTGTGTGTAGGTTACACAAGACAATAGTCGGCCATTAGTTGGCATATTATATGCCTTTGAGCCATTCTAAAGACTGGGAATAGAGAGTCAAAGTTAAAAAATAAACTTCTACATAATATTTGTTTTGATGAAGTGAGTGAGATATAATTCCTTCGTTTACAGATCATAAGCTTTCCATTATTAGTTTTACTTCTATAGGTGAACCAATTTCACAAAAAATAACACATCCCAAGTTATCAAATTTCCCCTATATATACATCCAAAACACAACTATTTTTTGTTGATTCTACTACAACTTCTGTCATGGTGGATTTTTTCTCTAATGAAAGCACTAACAAAAAAAAAGTGTGGTGTCCTTACCATAACTTCAAGCACACCAATTGACCTTGAATCTCCTTGACATTATGCTAAAATCGTTGAATTCATAAAACCATGAGGGGGGTTTCTATGATGGATGTGTCTACTTTATTAATGGAATTGAAGGTTCTATATAATGAATTCCATTCCATATGATGTACCATATGATCTATTCCCATCCCTCAAAGCAGTGATCTATTCCCACCCCTCAAAGCACTTTAAATAAATGTTGTCATGTTTACTTCTTTTAATCCATTAAATTATGGAATAATCATTTTTAGCATAGGTATCAACACTCTTATAAAACATTGATATGAATAGATATTAATATAGATATTTTTTTTTATTCAAATAATATAAATATATTATTGAGTATTAAAAATAATTTTAAAAAATTAGTATGATAAATGAATATGAAATAGAGATTTTTCTCTTCTTTTAATTCATTAAATTATGGAATAATTATTTTTAGCATAGGTATCAACACTCTTATAAAACATTGACATCATGAATAGATTTTTTTTTTATTCAAATAATATAAATATATTATTAAGTATTGAAAATAATTTTAAAAAATTAGTATGATAAATGAATATGAAATAGAGATTTTTCTTATTTTATAGTGAATTAATATAATATAATTTTAATTGTAAATTTATTAAAAAACAAATTAATCTTATTTTATAGTAAATTGATATAATATAATTTTAATTATAAATTTATTAAATAATAATAATAATAATTTGATATTAAATGTAACGAAAAAGATTAATTTTGATAATATTATGCATACATTTTATAAATAAAACTTATTTTTCTTATTTAAAAATTTGATATAATTAAATACTCTTTCCCATACTCACGAATTTATAGAAATATCTTTAAAAATAAAATATAGTATAAAAATGTAATATATTTTTATATACATACATAATTTTGGTGATTATTTTTTTTTTTAAATGATGTTATGTAATAGTTTAAAGGATTATTTGACGACATGCATAATTTTGGAAGATATAAAAATTAATATTTTTTAATGATGTTACTTAAATAATAGTTTAAATGATAGTTTTTGTTATAGAATTAAATCTTTTTTCATCAAATGTACAATAAACTATATAATTATGTATATGTAATTTTATCATTATGTATATGTTTTCATTTGACATAGATGATCACCAAAATCCAAATCAATGTTTGATTTTTTAACATTTTAAAACATAATTAGAACGTTTTGATATAACTAATAATTTGAATCCAACATTAAATCAATTTCAAAACACATTCTTAATGACTAATAACTTGAAAAACAAAGTCCAAGGATCACCCCCCTTAATATGCTTTCCCATTAAAAAAATTAATCATAAACACATTCAATGTAAAAAAAGATGTCATATACATTCCAAAATATATGGTGAAAGACACATTTTTGCAATCTCAGTCAAATTATATGGTAATAATTCTGATATATTTAATTATCAATATAGGTTGGTAAACTTGTGAAGTGCTAGGCACAATATATGCAGAGTTGATCTCAAAGTGTTTAATATCATTTTCTAATGAACTACAAAGTAAAACTAACATAACTAATTGCTCATCTAATGAATATTCTAAGGTAGAATTGTAGGTTGAATATAGATCTTTATATTCAACAGTACTCCATTGGATTCACTCTATGAGTTAGATTGACAACCTTCAGTTGAAAGTATAAACAACAAAATTGAGAAACTAATACATGTAGAAAAGATGTCTATCATGAGTGGTTTCCAAACCAGTGAAGAATTGGTGACCATCAGTTGCATCAAACTGCATCTATGACAAGTTCTTTGTTCAGAGAATCACTATTCAAACTGACAGACAAGGAAGCATGAAGCATCAGTTTGATTCACACAATAGAAATAAAATTACAAAAATTAAATAAACTCATGAAACAAAAATAAACTATTTGACAATGTTGGCACAGGGGCAAACCCAGGGTTCAACTCTTAATAACGCATCAACAAAACCCTGACTACTGACCCTTTTGGAAACACCTGCAAAGCAGCCGAAGTCTCACTCGAGGTAGAAGCAGAGGGGGTTACAGGACGCAGGTATCTGTAACCAGGCTGAGACACAGATATGTGATAATATCACTTCTCATAATATTATGTTAACGCTTAGAGAGTGACATGCATTAGTTTATTAACCTTATTAACATCGCGGAGCATAATAAAACATAGATCTAGCGCAGTATCAACAAATGATTATACATCATGTACACTTAGAACTTAGCACTTTGAGTTAGATCTAACATTCAATTACCCTTTTACATAAGCAAAGTATTTAAACAACACATACATATTCATTACACTTTATAATTTAAGAACTAAGAAAAACATAATAGAGATAACACTGCACAAAGCAAACCATGAGACATCAGATATACTTGAGTTTCGACCGACTCTTGCTCCTCCTGTGCTAAGCCTGGCACAGAGCGACATGCTTTACTTATTGCTTCTTTGACCATGACCTACTCTGCGAGAAACTGCTATTTTTCCCTCTGTAGCTGGGCTTTTTCCTCCTGAAGCTCTTCTTTCTCACTTTCATGGGCAGTTACACTGTCCTGCGCTGCTCATAATTGTACTAGGACTTCGTATTTCTCCTTTTGCAAGGCTTCTGTAGCCTTCTCCTTCTCCTCCTGGACTCTCTGGAACCGAACTTCTATTACATCTGCAAGCCTTCTTAACTGGGTTGGTTCGTCCCCAAATACTGCGGTCTGTGCTGAGGAAGGTGCAGATGACACAGTAGGCACTGCGCGGACCAAGCGAACAACATGTTGCACTTCCTTCAAATCCCTCTCAATCCTTCCATATAACTCAATTTTCTTCTCTTCATATCTATGCAGCATGTCTTCAGATGCATCCTCCATAGCTCCACAGACCAGACTAATGTCATCGTCAGTGAGAGTATCTTCCAACTTGGCTTAATGGCACACGTCTTCTTCCTTGTTGAAGGTTTCTTCAAAGAAAATTTCCTCTTTTCCGGTGTCACTGTCCCAATAGAGGGATCTTCAGGTGGAGGGGTGGTAGCTTCGCCTCCTCCTTTCTCTTCTTCTCCTTCGTCTCCTCCTCCCTGTCCTTCTACTTCATCTTCTCCTCCTCCTGGTGAGCCAAACTCGTTATCTCCAGAAGTTTTGTCCTCTTTGTCACTCTCTATGTCCTAGACTTCAACCTTCTTTTTCTTCTTCTTCGTCTCACTGGACTGTCTAACATGTCCAACTCGGGTAACTATTGGGATTCTTATGGTGTCAGTGTCGGATAACTCTGCATCGACGATAGGTACAAGAAATTCATCTGGCCATTCCTTTGCAATCTGCTTCATATATKCATATGTCAACTTGTAGTATGACTCTAATTCTTCCAGGTAATCATCTCTTCGCACGGTAATGTAGATGAAGTGKGGATCAGCGTGTAAGTTTGCTATGGGTCAGTACTGATGCAAGGTACGTGGTGTCATACGGGGGAATGATTCAATGGTGACCTTCAATTGTTGATAACATCCATGAAACATGACATTAGATTGCCACTGCTTCGTCATGTCCTTGGTATACCATAGGGTGGAAAAATGAGTGGTCAATGGCTCTGTAGGTTCAATATCTAGGAAATTGGCTCCTTCAGGCATTTTCCAAGCAACAAATGTGATCAAAATGATCAACCAGCTGTAATGGAACTCATATCCTAAGTCCTAGGCTTCGCGACAATCCTTCTCTAGCTCGTTGACGAGGTAGTTCGCCTAGTTCATCTGCATGCCAATTCACACACTTTCTTGCGAGGTCCACCATGAACTCGGTGACCTGTGTGGGGTGGTTATTCCTCACTAGCCTTCCAGCTAAGATTTGGAAAGAAAGGCACACTACGCTATCCTGTATAGAGGCTACCTTGTAACCTCGCTTCCCTTTTACTACCTCTCCATAGGCTTCTTTGATGCGTTGCGCCAAAGATCAGTCTGAGGCCTTCCCTGGATAAAACTGTTGTGGGTTAGGACCCTTCACACTTAAACCTGTGATCCAATGGATCGGCGCCAGATCCACAGTAATTATTCTATCAAGCCATAGGTATCCGCCATGATAGCACAACAAAAGGAGTTTAACACAAGTGTTAACCTCCTTGTGGCGACCAAAATGTGGGATATTCATCACGTTCAACATGGTTGATTGTGCCAACCCCTTAATCCATGGCTGTGAGACGAGGCGAGGTTTCTTTCTGGTTGTCTTTGTTAAGTAGCGGTGAGGCGCTAATATGGCGTAGTTCTTCCGGTCTCCTAAGTTGAAGTCGTTGTGCTTCAACAACGGGATTTGTCCTAACTGATTCCCGACTATGCGAATTCCTTTCAGAATGTACGCAATGAACATGGAATACTCAAAATATCGAGGGATACTGTCGTGGTTAACAGTTCTAGCCAGAGATGGAACATACTCAAGCAGGATCGATGGTATCTGCTTCGCATTAGCCAGATCACCGTGGTGCTTACTTCGTTTTTCAGTTACGGGGTTGATACGGGTGGAACGACGTCCAGTCGAAGGGGAAGCTTGCAGTCCCCTAGTCGATAACGCTTGAATACCTTCATATATAGGTCTATCGGCCATGAGATTCTTAATAACTTCCTCGATATACTTCTCCAACTCGTTGGGTTCGCCCGACATTCTATATTTTAACAGACAGGTGGGGTAGACAAATGGATAGACGGGGTATAATTTCAGATAATGACAGGAAACACAACTCGATACTTGGAAATTTCTCGTCTTATCTCAGTCAATCACGGGTAGCAAAATGTGGTCCCAGCACCACCATCGATGAGTTAAATAAGCGGGGTGTTGTGACAAATCTTCCAATGGACAAGAAAATGCTTCCATCAATGTAGATATATCTNAACGCTTGAATACCTTCATATATAGGTCTATCGGCCATGAGATTCTTAATAACTTCCTCGATATACTTCTCCAACTCGTTGGGTTCGCCCGACATTCTATATTTTAACAGACAGGTGAGGTAGACAAATGGATAGACGGGGTATAATTTCAGATAATGACAGGAAACACTACTCGATACTTGGAAATTTCTCGTCTTATCTCAGTCAATCACGGGTAGCAAAATGTGGTCCCAGCACCACCATCGATGAGTTAAATAAGCGGGGTGTTGTGACAAATCTTCCAATGGACAAGAAAATGCTTCCATCAATGTAGATCTATCTGTTATGGCATGGTCTCAATGTCCAAAAGCAGTCCATAAGCCCACAAATGTGTTTCCTAACCATTCTGGAGTGTCATTCTAATGGTCGGGACACCTCCAACAGTCAAATAACTTTTCTAGGGTGAATTCCAAATCTACACGGACCTGTTGTTCTAGCGAGGTTCAAACCCTGCGAACCTACCTCCTGCAAGGTTCCAGTCTGTGAAGTCTTCCATCTGGTTTCTATAACTTCTTGTAGATTTTCCAACTTATCCTTCTTTTTATTAAGCTTTCTTGCCTTATTTCCTATGACCTCAGTCTCTTTAACTATTTCTGAGATCCTCTTTCCATTTTTGGTCTTATCTTCCCCTAGCGTAGTGGCTTCGCACTATTGAGGTACCCTCAAAGATTTTGAAGTTAATATCCCTTTTATTAACACTTCCTGAGTGGGCATAGTTCTATCTTGGATAGATAGGTCCTTCAAGACTCCTTTCATTCTTTCAACCTTGATAGATAATTCTTTTGCTCTCTGTCCCTCCTACATTGTCACTTTTCTTTGTTACTTCGACTTATCCTCTCGTTCTTCTATTAGTCGGTCTATTTTCCTAGCTATGAAATCTCTTAATTCTTGCTTTTTCTTTTATGTGGCTTCTTCCTCTACTTTTCTTCTGATCTGATCCTTCTCAATCCAAGTCTTACCTAACAAAAGTCGGAAAGGGACATTGTCCTCAACAAACCTAATGTCTTCAAATTCTTCTTCATTCGATGTTCCATGAACATTAATAGGTACAGTAGTTACTCTTCCACATAAAGTTATCATCTTGTCCTTAAATAAGCCTATCCTTCCTAAATAAGATACCACTATAGGATTTCCCAAAATTTCCCAAGTTTCTTCTGTCATAATATTCACTTGTGTTTCTTCATCCAAGATTATACGGTCTATGGTGAAGTCTTTTATTCGTGCACTTATGCGTTGTTTTTATTTCATGTTTTTTGGTAAACTAACATGCTTATGAATATCCATCATTTCTTTCAACTTTAATAATGTAGTCTGAACTTCCTCTGACCCTTTCTCTTTATGACTTTCTAACATGCCCTTAGTCTCTCGATTTTTTCCATAGTTTTCTTGTTGTATGCCCATTCTTTAAACTTTAGCAATAATCCTTGGACAATCCTCAACTTCATGACCAGCAATATTACAACAAAGACAAACAGGGCCTACTCTAGGGCATTCTTTAGCAATATGTCTTGGTCTTCTGCGATTATAACATAAAGTCAATCCTCTTTTTCTCTTAAATGTTCCCCAATCTTTTATGTACAGTGCACTTCCCCTATGATCATAGTGTTGGACCTGCAATATACAAAAAAAAAATCTAGGTTCCTCTATCCACTTATCAGTCCAAAAACTCTTTCTATGCATAGGAATAACATATCTTTCTTCATCTCCATTAAATTTACTCACATCAACTCTTTCTTTCAACTACGCCCTAGCCTTCAAACTAGGACAGAATCTATTAAACATACTTAAATTCATGCTTTCAAAACAAAAAATTGCACTTATCTTTCTCTTACCAAAGCACAAAGTTTACCTCTTTTAGGATCTTACCTTTTTTCTTCAGAACAACTTACTTTCTTGGAAAAAATCTTCACAAGTAAAGTAGAGTACTGCACACTTCAGCAACAGATCTACGCACAGAGCCTCTATTTTTCTTTACTTCAGTTCCTAGCAATCATGGTTGCAGGTCCCGACAATGGAACCATTCGTTGGCACATGGGAAAACCTAGGGTTCAATGCTTAACAACGCACCAACAAAACCCCGACTACCTGCCCTTTTCGAAACACCTGCGAAGCAGGTGAAGTCTCACTCGAGGTAGAAGAAGGGGGGGTTATAGGATGCAGGTGTCTGTAACCAGGTTGGGACACATATATGTGATAATAGCACTTCGCAGAATATTTTGTTAACGCTTAGAGAGTGACATGCATTAGTTTATTAACCTTATTAACATCGCGAAGCATAATCAAAGATAGATCTAGCGCAATATCAACAAGTGATTATACATCCTATACATTTAGCACTTAGCTCTTTGAGTCAGATCTAACATTCAATTACCCTTTTACATAAGCAAAGTATTTAAGAAACACATACATATTCATTACACTTTATAATCTAATCACTAAGCAAAACATAACAGATATAACACTACAAAAAGCAAACCATGAGACACCAAATATACGTGGTTCACCCCAAGGTGGGGCTACGTTCACAAACTACTACATCTCTTTATTATTTGGCAAGATATTACATCCAATCACCCCTGTGCACTAAGCCACAGAGTCGAACTTCGCACAAGATAGGAGATTTGCGCACTAAGCACTAGACACTCCTTCCAAAACTAGATCAATTGCACCAATCCGAAATCTCTTGTCACAACACTTAGCACTTTCTACAACATCACAGTCAAGCACAAAGCCTCGATGCGCGCACATTCCCTTTCATAAAGCACTTCTAGACTCTCGAGCACAAAGCCTCGATGTGCATACATTCCCTTGCACAAAGAACTTCTAGACTATCATTTCTACAATACATTCCTCCTATTTATACTTTACAAGATATTACAATAGGGCTTAATCATGGGGAGAAACCATGGGTTGACATCCCATAAACTCGTTACAAAACCCTAGAGGACCCCTTACTGGGTCCACATAGCCCGCCAAAATAGGTGAGATCCATGATCTCAGCTCCGTCTGGGCACTCCTTCTTCGACCAACGTGTCGAAGTCCAAAAGTGGGCCAAAGATGACCAAAGTTTCCCCAAAACTTGGTCAAGGGCCAAAAAAAAACATATACTAGAGGGAGGGGCTCTGTCTCCCTTGGCATACAGTGCCAATAAATAATGCAATGGAGAGCTCTCGATATGCAACAATTTCTTTATTCCAAAATTCTCCCCCTAATTACATTGATCATTTTTACGTTTATACATATGGCTTACATTTCAAAGAAGGAAAATGGTTACAACAAAATGAGACCAAATCCCAAATACATGGATCAACAACCAACACAAACTTGATTAAGGCAATGGAGTTTAACTAATGGTTGTTGGATATGTTTGAATATCATGGACGCATAACAACATGATCTCTGAGAAAACCATGTATTCCCAAATTCGTCCACAAGAGGCATAACTACATGAATTCGGGTCGCTACAGGATTTATTGGACAATCCATCTTAAATATCCACCCATATCTCCCAAACTGTTTCTTGTTTTGGAACCTTCCTGCACATTACTCAATTAGGGGAATTTTGTACAAAACCCATGTCTTTTATTTGTCCAATTCATCTTCATCTGTCCGGAAATGCCATGGAAAAACTACTTCTAGAAATAGGTTGCTACAAGTATTCCAGTAGTACTATAGGAACATGAATATGCATGTTATTCTAGTAGTCACATAAATTGCAATTCTGGTAGTAAATTGTGGAACTTTTGCAAGTAAGTTAGGAAACCACAAAGGCTATTCTAAATAAACATCAAAACACGAGGAAGAATAAAAAATTGATGATTAATTGTCTTATGAAGCTTAGATTTGGTGAAGTATTATAAATGTTGGGTAGGTGTTATATTCTTTGCATGTGTGTGTGTATGT
>JASDQU010105177.1:295374-306294 GCA_032191745.1 Picea mariana
TCACTTTGTAAATCATTTCTACTTGTGAAGATTTACCACTCTTGTCTAATTTTCTTGTATTCTTTCATGAAGAATGCAATGGATGGTTAACCAGGGTGACATTTTTGGGAGACATGTTTGTGGACCTTCTACTACTACTTTGATGAAATAGAAATTAGGGTTTTTGTAGATGAAAGATGTTTTCAATAAGTGTTCTCTTTTCATCTTATGGTTATGTTTATGAATACATTTTTAGATTTACGTCGTTTCTCTAGTGTTGGTTCTTCATCCTCTTAGATAATTCTTAAACAAACCCTCTTGTCAAAATTATTGGAAGGTTCACTAGTGGAGGAAACTTCCCTTGCATCATCCCTTAATATTTTAGGAGGATTGCATAGGGTTAGTAGTGGACAACCTCTAAGCCACAACCTAAAATAATACACTTCATTCTTCGAAAGAAAAATCTATATTTGATCCCATGTGCCCAAAATAGTAGGAACTAGTCTTTTTCTCCATAACAGTGAATTACCACTCCCGAATTTTACTATTGTAGGGTTAGTTTTAGGGTATATTTGCTACAAAAATTTCATTTTCATCTGTAAAGACCAAGACTTTTAGGGTTTTTATGAATACTATTGACCTGAACTAGAATTCTTAAACCCTAATTTAATTTTCTGAAGTGTTATGACAACCATCTAAGGAAAAACATCTAGGGTTTTAGGGATGATTTTAACTGTTTAATTTTATGATTTTGTTGGCAATTAAACCCCTAATTTAACCTAGTATTTATCCCTCTTATTTATTGGATCATTGCATGATCAAAGGGCTATTATTTCTACTGTTGCAATCTTCTATTCATTGTTGTAATATTTCATTTACTATTGAAAAAGTCAACTATCTTATTGTTGTGATAATTTTTACTACTACTAAAAATCACATATTTCACCACTGAAAAATCTCTATACTATTAGAGATCATTTAATTTATTGTTGTAATAGTTTCTTTACTACTATTATAATTTATTTCACTGCTGTAATTTCATACATTTCTTACAAACTTTACTATAGCCTTAGACTTTTTCTTTATTTATAGTGTTTGGGATCCTATTAAATTAATCGTAATTGACTTGGAGAGCCTCTTTATTAGGCTTGAATCATCCACACTTAAAATCTAGAAATTGCGTTTTTACACCACCTCTCTATTGCTTTGCCTATCCTTATCTTGGTGGTAGTGTGAATAGTCATCCTAGGGGTCCCTAGACTTGATTGTGTCTTTCTTAGGGATTCTTGGAGGTTACTGGAGAAGCCTCCCTTGAGTTGGATACTATTCCTTCACTAAAGAGAGGGAAGTTTTTCCTAGGTGATAGTGGTGACATATTCCATGTTCCATTAGTTTTGTGCTTTGTGAAGGCTTTGCACTTGGTGCTAGATTGTGTGGTAACATGTTGAATTCTTATAGATTTTCATTGATCATAATATCTTTTTTTGTAGGGAAAGAGTCTATGGCCAACAAGTTTTATTTATCATTGCTTGTATTTATATTTTCCATTTAGTGTCTTGGTGAAATTTTCCTTTCTGAAAGGCCATGAAAGCCTAGAAATCAAGATTTATAGGCCTCAATGATTGAATATCTTGTGATTATTGTAGCCTTCATTTATATCTTGTAGAGAGGAGAAATTATTTATGTTATTGTTCAATTTGAAGAGAATAATATTGGAATCGAAAATAAAATAAAATTATAGCTTGTGGGGGTTCTAATTATTTGAAATAGTTTGGACCTTGGCCTTCCATAGCACTCAAACTAGTGAAGTCTTGAAACCAGACCTGAAGATAGAGTAGACTTGTTGGCCACTATAAGTATTTTACCAACAGAGTAACCCCTCACATAAACAAAGCACTCAACATCATACATAGTGAGAGACATGATTTTCATTGTGTTTCTAGCTAGTTGTTGTGTCTAGGTTACACACGACAATAGTTGACCATTAGTTGGAATATTATATGCTTTATAGCCATTCTAAAGACTAAGAATAGAGAGTCAAAGTTCAAAAATAAACTTTCGCATAGTATTCATGTTGATGAAGTGAGTGGAATATAAATCCTTCATTTATGGATCATAAAATTTCCATTATTGGTTTTGCCTCTATAAGTGAACTAATTTCATAAAAGATAGCATATCCCAAACTATGAAATTTCCCATATATATATACATCCAAAATCCAACTCTTTTTGTTAATTCTACTACAACTTCTGCAATGATTGCTTTTTCCTCTAATGAAAGCACTTACAACTTCTGCAATGATTGCTATTTCCTCTAATGAAAGCACTAACAAACAAGTGTGGTGTCCTTACCATGACTTCAAGCACACCTATTGACCTTGACTCTCCTCGACATTATGCTAAAATCGTTGAATTCATAGAACCATGAGAGGTGAGATTTATGTGATGGATGTGTATACTTTATTAGTGGAATTGAAGGCTCTATATAATGAATGACATTCCATATGATGTCGTAATGTGATCTATTCCCATCCCTCAAATCATTTTAACTAGTTGTCATGTTTACTCCTTTTAAACCATTAAATTATGGAATAATCATTCCATAATCATTTTTAACACGAGTATCAACACTCTTATAAAACATTGGCATCATATTAATATAGATATTCTTCTCTTTTTTTATTCAAATAATATAAATTTATTTTAAAATATTAAAAAGAATTTAAAAATTTTGTATCTTAAATGAATATGAAAGTAGAGATTTCTCTTATTTTATGGTGAATTAATATAATATAATTTTAATTGTGATTTATTAAAAAAAAAAAAAACAAATTAATCTTATTTTATATTTATTATTAAGTACTGAAAATAATTTTAAAAATTAGTATCATAAATGAGTATGAAAGTAAAGTTTTCTGAATTAATATAATATAATTTTAGTTGTGAATTTATTAAAAAAAAAACAAATTAATTTTATTTTATAGTTAATTAATATAATATAATTTTAATTACGAATTTATTAAAAAATAAAAAACAAATTAATTCGATATTAAATATAATATGAAAAAAGATTAATTTTAATAATATTATATATATATTTTATAAATAAAAATTATTTTTCTTAATTAAAAAATTAATATAATTAAATATTCTTTCCAATACTCATGAATTTATATAAATCTCTTTAAAACATCTTCACAATGATTGAGAATATATATAATTTTGGTGATTAATTTTTTTTTTTTTAAATAATGTTATGTGAGTAATAGTTTAAAGAATTGTTTTAAAACATCTTCAAAATTATTGATAATATATAGTATAGAGATGTAATATATTTATATATATACATATACATAATTTTGGTGATTAAAATATTTTTTTTTAAATAATATTATGTGAGTAATAGTTTAAAGCATTGTTTGACCATATACATAATTTTAAAAAATCAAAAAAATTAAAATATTTTAATCATGTTATTTAAATAATAGTTTAAATGGTTGTTTTTGTTATACAACTAAATCCTTTTCATCACATTTACAACAAACTATATCATTATGTATATGGTTTCATGGCATAGATGATCACCAACATCCAAATCAATGCTCAATGTTTTAACATTTTAAAACATAAGATGGTAGCATTTACAACAAACTGTATCATTATGTATATGTTTTCATTTGGCATAGATGATCACTAAAATCCAAATCAATGTTCGATGTTTTAACATTTTAAAATATAAGATGATAGTGAGTTGCATAAGGAAAAATTATAATTAGAATGTTTTTTATATAACTAGTAATTTGAAAAACAAAGTTCTAGAAGGATCACCCTTAATATGCTTTCCCATAAATCTTTTTAATTATAAACACATTCAATGTAAAAAAATTGGTCATATACATTTCAAAATATATGGTGAAGACATATTTTTCCAATCCCAATCGAATTATATGGTAATAATTTTAGTACATTTAATCATCAATCTAGGTTGGTAAACTTGTGAAGTGCTAGGCACAATATATGTAGAAGTGATATCGAAGTGTCTAACACCATTTTTTAATGAATTATGAAGCAAAACTAACATAACTGATTTCTTATCTAACAGTGAATAGGTTGAATACAGATCCCTATATTCAATATTACTCTCTTGGATTCATTCTATGAGTTAGATTGACAACCTTCAGTTGAAACTATAAGAAACCAAATTGAGAAACTAATACATGTAGGCAAGATGTCTATCATAACCAGTGAAGAATTGGTGACCATCAATTGCATCAAACTGTAGCTCTGACAAGTTCTTTGTTCAGAGAATCGCCATTCAAACTGACATACAAGGAAGCATGAAATTCATGTTCCAATAAGCATTAGTTTGATTCACACAACATAAACTAAATAGCAGAAATTAAATAAACTCACAGAACAAAAATAAACTATTGGACAACATATACCAGAGGGAGGGGGCCTATCTCCCTTGGCATACACTTTTAATATATACTACAATGGATAGCTCTTGATATGAAACAATTTATTTATTCCAACCCCCCCATTGCATTGATCCTTCTCACATTTATACATATGGTTTACATTTCAAAGAAGGAAAATTGTTACAACAAAATGAGATCAGATCCCAAATGCATGGATCAACAACCGACAAAAACTAAAATTAAGGCAATGGAGGTTAACTAATGGTTGTTGGATATGTTTGAATATCATGGAAGCATAAAAACATGATCTTTGACAAAACCATATTCCCAAATTTGTCCACAGAGGTGTAACTACAAGAATTCGGGCCGCTACAGGATCTATTGGAAAATCCATCTTAGAGATCCTCGTATATTTCCAAAACTATTTCTTGTTTTGGAAATCTTCTTGCACACTACTCAATTTGGGGCTTTCTGCACAAAACCCATGTCTTTGATTTGTCCAATTCGTCTTCATCTGCCCGGAAATGCCATGTAAAAAATGCTTTTAGAAACATGCTGCTACATGTATTACAGTAGTACTTGTACACGAACATGAAGATGCCTACTATTCTAGTAGTCACATAGATTGCAATTCTGGTAGGAAATTGCTAAACTTTTGCAAGTAAGTTAGGAAACCACAAAGTCTATTCTAAATAAGCATAAAAACATGGGGAAGAATAATAAATTAATGATTAATTGTCTTATGAAGCTCAGATGTGGTGAAGGATTATAAATGTTGGGTAGATGCTATATTCTTTGCATGAGTGTGTGTGGGGAGGTGCGCTAGATTTGACGACTACGTCTGTCAATCCCATCACTTGTCACTCTTTGTGGGCATGTGCACCAAGTGCTATTCGATGGGGGCTAGGATTGTACCCCCTAGTTACGTGAAGCGTTTGGCTCAGGGGTAGCACCCCAATTTTTTTTGGCAATTTTTGCTATTTTATCGTTTTTCACTATTTTTAGAGGTTTTTAAAATTATCCCCGGATTAAGGGATTAGGGTTTTGGTAGCTGCAGAATACCTAAAATATTATATATATTGCATTGTGAATGGTGAAATTAATACAATGAATAGTTGAGAGGTGCAACACCAAGGGAGGCTTTTTTTTTCTTGGTAAACGGTTTCCAACGTAAATCCATGTGTACTATGTGTATGAACCATTAATTATTTTATGTTTTTCTTAAGAATATTTATGCATTGTTTTACTTCACATGTTTAAAACTTAAAATAAATAGACAAATACATAAATACAAGTGACAAATAATTGAAAATGAAAAATAAATCAAGTGAAAAATGGACTAAATGCTCATTCAAAACATATCAATTTCGAAATTAACACAATCATAAACACATCTAATGTGAGAAAACTCTTAAGCACTTTTCCTAAATCTTTTCAATCATACAAACCAAATGTAAAGAAAGGTGTCCAATACATTCCAAAATATACGATAAAGGCATAAGCCCTTAATAAAATAAATACATTTTGCTTAGTTAAATTACATATATTAATTTATAGATTTAAGGACGTTTAATATTTCTTCATGTCATCACTAGGGAGTAGATATTTCTATTTCTATGTGTTGTCATGAAAACTATGTGTTGTTGTGGAAAAGTGCATATTTATGGTGTGGGTATACATGTTCGCCATTTTTCTGTATTTAAAGGTGGTGTGGGTATACATGTTCGCTACTTTTCTGTATTTAAAGGTTATTGTAGAAATTGAAGGAGACTTTGTTTAAAAGTTTTATCTTTTAATATTTTTCAGTCATATAAATTTAAGTGAAATCACAATTTTTTATTTGGATACATAAATGAATTGATTCATACAACTCAACCACTCAAATCTATATTATAATTGAAGAATACCTTTAATATCTTGGAGAAATTACCAAAAAAAAATAGTTTAAGAAATCTTATATGGTTGATACATATGAGCGAATTCTTCAATGGTGTTAAAAAAATTATTGCCTTGTCGATTTTGTAGAATGAGTTCGATATGCAACGTTCAACACTCGTTTTTTTTTGTTTTTTTTGGTATGTCCATGGACATAGAAATGATTATACTTCTTATATTTAAGAATATTCTTTTGATAAAGATTTGCACGCTTCTTTTCTTGTAACTTTTTTTGTGTGAGCGCTAGTTTGTGGATTAAGTTGGGTAGTAGTCTAAATGTTCTATTTTTTTTAAGGTTTTTCAGTAAATTTTTCCATTTGATTTTGCCCGAAATTTGGTGATGAATGGTTGGATTTGTATATTTGAGTGTCTAAGTTTGTATAATCCAAGTGTCCCAAAAGTTTTTCATCATGCTAAATCCATTTATGCATTCAAAAATACAATTTAAATAACAGAAAATAACGATTTTATTAAAATTTACATTATCAAATTCCAACAAAAAAAAACTCAAAAAATAAAATGTTTAACCATGGTTTGGTTTATCATCTCATATGCGTTATCCTTGTTTTTTTTAATCAAGTAAGAGATTTTAAACTACCTCTACAAATCCCTAAATCCATATGAAGGTTTTACTCTCTTGTACACCTTAGCGTGAACATTAATGAAGGTGCGACCATTAAACCTATTCACAAGCTATCAAGACATGTTTTTTCCACACCCATTTAGGATGGGATTCTAAGTATTATGTGAAACTATTGTTTATGGTGGTGGCAATTACAATACATTAAAGGAATAAATCACCATGATATTTATTTATTAGAAGTAATGACCAAAATTGAATTTTTTTAATCTTTTTAAGGAATTCAAATTTGTTATTTAAAAAATATTTTTAAAAAATTTAAATATTTTAAATTATTTATCATTTATGAAGGATAACAAGTATCATAAAATGTTAAAAGAAGGATTATATTTTTAGTAGGTTCTCACTTTTAATGTTTGGTTGGTCAATAAGCATTGATTCATTATATAATACTCGTCTTTGACATCTAAAGACTAAAATCATCTTTATTCCAATTGGTTCATATCTATTCCCTAATACGATGTACGCTTCCACAATGTACCCTTCCACAAGTTTAAATCCATCACATATCTCACACCTAGATAAATATCTTACCACTGTGTTGGCATATGAACTATTTTATGTGTCACTTAATGAAATATTACCAGAAAAGCTTAGACACCTTGTCTTTGTGAATCACCACTTGAATTCATGTGTAATGAGTATTGTCTATTCTTTTCAATATGTGGATTGACATTGCATTTAATTTACATACTTCATGTTTTTTAATCCCACACTTAGAATAATGCCATTTTCTTTGTTATTTTTTCCTCCAACACTTGTAATAGTGACATTTCCTTTGTTATATTCTTCTTGTTTCTAGCAACATTGACATTAGTGTGACGATACTTTGCAAATGTTATGAGAATGCCTCGTATCTCTCTTTCCCCCTACCTCATCCCAAGCCTAAGATCTCGAAGACGTATCCTTTGTAGCATTAACACTCAGAACACCATTTTTGAAATTGGGTGGGATTCTTAAGAACGCTAGGGAAAAGGTAACATAATTTTTATTATCATCAAACTTATGCATTAGGGATTATGCTCTAGCATCTATTCTTCCATGCATTTTTGCATGGTTTGAGAGATAAAGTGAACAATCAATATCCTCAATAAAAATGAACATACTTAGTGTTCTAAATGAGTAATTTCATTTAGTTTCATGTTTATAGGGATCTTGGAAAGCTCCAAATCATAAACATCTTAGCTTACATAATAAGCAATGGATGTAGTCATGCTAGATTGTCATGTTCTTAGAGGCCTATAATGAAAGTAGGGTCTCTTTATTATTTTTATAGTGTGTTGATAGAATGATCACCCTTCAAGAAAGATCTCAAAATCTACTACAATTTCTTGTCTCTTTTAATAAGATCTAAAATAAACATGACTCTCATGGTTAAGAAGGATCGAGGTATACTCAAAATATGAACATAAGATACATTGTTCATGCATCACAATGATACATAAATTACATCCTTTCTTATATTGGTGTTCACCAAAAAAAAATGATTTTGTGATTATTTCTAAAGTTTTATATTAATTTTTAACACTTTGCCATTCTTATAAAGAAAAAAGACTATATATATATATATATATATATATATAACCCATCCTAAGGTTATAATTGAAATTACAAAGTATATTTATTATTATTTCTATTTAAATTTCAAGTCATCTATTTATTATTGGAAGGACAATATTTTATTTAAAATATTTTTAAAAGTGTGTATTTAATTTAGTTTTTGAAGAGTGTATCTAATTTATTTGTCAATTGAATTATAACTAATTTTTCATCATAAAAAAGTTGAATAAATATATACCTTCAACTTAAAATTAAAATTACAACTTCAAATTTGTTCAGTATTAAAATACCTCAATTTTTTGCTAAAATAAAAAACATATAATATCAGTAATTTGTAAACTTTAATTTTAATTTTATTTTTCTAAATAAGTACATTTCTTATCTAGAAAAAAAAAAAATGTATCCCGATAAACAAACATTTGGGCGACTTCTGTCCAAAACTAAAATAAAGCATTGAAAATAGTATATCGTCATAAAAATTTGAACGACTGGTGTCCCTGAATTAAAATAAAGTATTGAAAATAGTGTAAGATATTCTTCTGTGGCCATTTAAATCTCGTGCCTGACTGAGATAGGCAATTTAATTCCTTCAATATACTGCCTAAACTCGGATAGACGACAAACTACGCTCGACATATGCATTGAATTGCCAGGCCCAATTCCCGAAATCCCGAACACATCTCTATTTCATATAAATATTGAATGCGTGCAATATTTTCATACTGTATTCGAAGCAGACAGAGCCAAAGCTTGTTCCTTCATTAGATTGAGAGCATGAGCACAGTCCATGCAGAGTTGGAGAGGTTGCGGAAATATATCCTCTGCAGCCATTGCTATAATCTTTGCTTTCCCCGCATAGCTCTGAAAATGTACATCTAGCCCCTGAAAACCACAAGTATAAAACCAAAAAAAACACCATCATGATTATCACCGCCTGGCCTGAGACCTTAAAAAATATCATGAATGAACTCAGATTGAAAGACCCACCTGAGGAAACCCAGAGACGGTGGTGACTATGTGAGTAACCGGGTAGTCTAGGAATTGAACTGGTTCGACCGGGCCCAGTACGTTTGAAAATACAAGAGTCGTGTTCAGACAGGTTCTGTATAGAAGGTACATTGCAGTCTGCTATCCATAGATCGATAAGATTCAATTAGTTTATCATATTCGATCGATAGAGTGCTCAACTACATAGATTGGGTAGAATTTAATGCAAAGGGTCAGTGGTTACATTTACTCCAAAGATGCCTGAAAATAAAAGCACCATGAATGCCGTGAAACGAGCTACATAAGATGCTTTCTTCTGGTTTAATTGGGCCCTTGCCACCCGGCAATACTCGAGAAAGTTGTCCTCCTGCTGCTTCTGCAGCCGAAAGGGAAGTATCCACAGGCCGACTTCGTTGCCCCATCTAGCGTTTTGGGGATTCTCAGTCATGTATTCGACCGTCTGCTAAAGCAAATGGCGTGCACATGGCGTTCAGTTTATAAATGGCGTGCACATGGCGTTCAGAACAATAATAAATGTACCTTTCTCGTTAGTAGCAAGAGAATAAATAAAACAGAGAGTTGATACAGTGTGAGCATTATCTACGTCAGAACGGTCATCATGCGTGTATGCATGGCACGGACAGGTTGTTTTTGCTATAATCTTGCACATTTACTATTCTTACAAGTTTAATAGATTTTTTTAGAGTTTACTGAAAACCAGCCAAAAATTGTTGGAACTTGGATTGAGTTTGTATAATTTAAGTTGTTTTGCTATAATCTCGCATATTTATTCTTATAAGTTTTATAAGTTTAATAGATTTTTTAGAGTTTACTGAAAACCTACCAAAAATTGTTGGAACTTCATATTTGAGTGATTAAGTCTGTATAATTCAAGTTTGCTGAGAGTTTTTCAGGGTGATGTATTCATTTATGCATTCAAAAAATGCAATTTAAACAACAGAAAATGAAGATTTCACCAAAATCAAAATGTTACTCATCATAATTAAATAAAATATGAACAAAATAGAATCTGGAATGTGGAAAATGTTGTTCATCATAATTCCATACATTTTATATAAATCATTTTTCTAAAAGTAAATCTTAAATATATCAAATTTTTATATAAAACTATTATTTTAATGTTTTGAATCAGATTTCTATAACCAATAAAACTCTAAAATAAATGATATTTAAAATAAAGATGTACACTGTTTTATATTATCCATTTCATAGTTTTATGCTCACTTCTATGAATAAGATAGAATGAAACTCTAAAATAATGTAGAGATAATATTTAAAATCGAGATGTACAATGTTTTATATTATCCATTTCATAGTTTTATGCTCACTTCTATTAATGGATAGTTTTGTGCTTTAGCTTGTATGAATAAAATAGAAT
>JASDQU010105178.1:16527-43217 GCA_032191745.1 Picea mariana
CCTACATATACTCAGAACAACTCGCCACTACAATAAAAGCTTTGATTCAATGAGCTCCCTTTCAGGATGATTGTGCATGCGATCTTCTGGTAGGTTATGCATGTAGTCCTTTGTCATATTTCCCATGTATTTCTTTGTTAGAAGTGATCTCTGTCAGTCTGGTCCTGACAACCTACTTCCACGGTTGGTCCCTTTTTGGAATTTCATTTATAGGAGGAGATGATGTATCAACCACCTTACCCACTTCCATTAACTACTTCATTGGGATCGGGACAACCGAAGTCAAGCGTGACATCTGTTACTATGATTGGTCTTTCGATGTTGATTGCAGATACTTGTGAATGACTGGACTTCTATAGGGAGAATAGTAGGCAGACCTGGAGGACAGTGGGGGGAGCTGGCAAGATGGTTGACGCAAACTGGCATGGAACGACAAGTGATTGGTAGCCATGAGAAAAGATGATAAGAAAAAATGGTGATTGGGAAAGCGTGGGTGTTAGAACGCGTGCACCGAGGTGCCAAAGTGCTGGGGTGATTTGGCAAGGGAGAGGTGGTGGTAGAGGGATGTGAGTGATCAGGGGGGGAAACACGACCACATGATGGAGGTGACATGGGGGACACATGTCAGGAGAAGAGAGGGAGCAAAGTGAAAAGGGGAAGGCAAAATGGAGGGGAAGTGGAAGACACATGTCGGGAAATGATAGGTGGAATAGAAAAAGGGAGATATGATAGGTAGAGATATGGGTGAGTCAAGGACAAGTGTTGTCTAGAGATCAGGTGGTAAGTGTAGGCAGTAAGTGGTCTACTCGAAGGTGGGNAGGATAAAAAGGATTGTGTGGGTTTTTAGCCACCTCCTTCGGTCATTTTCTTGCCAGAATGTTGATTTCTAGGGAAAAAAAATCTTGATCCATAATATCTATTAACACTACCCACTGATAAGGGAGACTTGCAGTCGAGAATACTGCATAAGAAGAGCCAGCCACTGGAGAAGCTAGACAGAGTGATAGAGCAGATAATAAGGCCAATGTTGAGGTCAGCAGAAGCATTCAAAAAAGGGAAGTTGAATAGGGGAGAACCTGCAACAGCAGCAAGGAAGAAGGAGAAGAGGAAGCAACAGCAGTAGCAACAATAGTGACATAGCTGAGGAGGAGCAAGAGGATAGCTCCAAAGAAGAGCTTAGGATCCAGGAGGATTTCAATGTTGGAGAAGAGGAGCTCATGATTTTCCCAGTAGTGTAGTATGATGCAGAAGCATCGCTCCACCTTAGCAATGTGCTAGCATTCCATCACATTAGTGCGCAATTCAGAGAGGGAGAGGCAGCGACCCTCCCATTTTTAATTTTGAAATATAATCCTATATAGATTCATGTTCTAAGGTTGAGTGAAGACCAAGCCATGTCTTTGTATAGGCAGAAGTTAAGGTCGCCTTTAATGGCTGACAGGTTGATGGCTCTAGGTTCAATTTAGATTAGATGGCCATTTATGAAACTTCAATGTAATAGATGAGGTTAGGTGGAGAGGATAATCTTGTAGATCCCTCTTTTGTAAGGGGATATTGTATCAGATTCCATTAGGAGAATTAGGAGTAGGAGAGAAGGAACTGAGACTTTGTTGTAGTCCAGTCTAAGTACACATTTGTAAACAGACATTCATCTTAATACATAGAAAAGCAGTTTTTCCTATACATGATGTGTTTATGAATTATCTGTATTCTGTGAATGTTATATGTGTGTTAATATATGTTGTAGGTGTATGATAGGTTTTATATGCAATAGGAAGATAAATTTATTTATCTTTGTTTGAGTTTGAAGTATCGTTCTGGGTTCTTTAGGCTGTGAAAGGAGTGCATAAAAGAACATTGGAGGTTCTGCAGCCAGCGCAAGGAGTGCACATATGAACTCTATGGAGTCATAAAAGAACGTGTCAGGAGGGTGCACCAGAGCGATCACAGATTCAAGAGGAACCTCAAGGTTACTAAATACCTTGGAGGAGGAACTGTGCAGTGAAAGCACAGAGGGGAATAGAGTGACTAAGAACTCTATAGAGCTCTGGAAGGTGGGTATCGAGTGGGTGCAAGTGTGCACAGAGAGAACTCTTTGTCAAGTTCAGAGAGAATATTATCAGAGGAAGACACTCACAAATTTGTTGAACACTTTGTACAAAATGCTCAACAAGGTGTGCTTTGAGCAGAAGGACGCCAGGAGGGTGAGAAGAATTTCTTGTCAAGAAATCCTTCGATCTGAACTTAACAAAATCCCAGAAATGCAAGGAGTGAGTGGGAAATAGAAATCCTCTAAGGATCAAGATCAGAAGAGATAATGCAAGGAGTGTGTGGGAGTCATACTTATTCCAAGTCATAAATCTCTGAAGAGATAACGCTTTCAAAAGAGAAGATGAGACCCAAGATAGTCAGGTTCACAGGAGAAAGTTCAAAGGCTGAAACCTTTGAAAACTTAAAAAATATTCCAAGATGGGAGAAATCAAAATCTCAAGAGGAGGAGTGATAGCAATCATCTGATTGGTTGTAGGGAGGATTCTGGACCATTATATCTACGTCCAGTGAATGAAGGAAGTGCAGAATAGAGGAACAGATCCCATTCGTTGGATCTAAGCATGAAGGACCAAAAACCATTGGATCCAAAGGTAAGCGCGTGAGACTTAACCCTTGTGTATGTAGGAGAGTGGACTTGTCAAAGTCCCGAAGTGAATTAAGACCATCCATTGTCAAGGAGGATAGGTGGCATAAGATCCACAACTTCAAAAGTTTTTGGACAAGGAGAGGAGGAGAAACAATCAAAGTAAATATTCGCCATTGATCACCAAGAGGGGTACGTGTCAAGAGGTCTCACATTTCAGGTAAAGGCACTTTGGGAGAAATGGATGCGTAGGAATTTAGACTCTGGAAGACCAAAGAGCTAAAGCACTGAAGAGCCGAAGCACTGAAGAGCCGAAGTGTCGAAGAGCCGAAGAGATGAAGGATAAATCTGGACCATCAGACCCAGAAAGGGTACATGGCGATGGATCATGAACTCCGAGAGAAAGTAATCCAGGATAAAAGTGAAGGAGAAGTTTGATATTTGAGATCGTCGAAGCCCAAACAGTCGAAGCAGTTGGGAGCCATTGATCTAGGTTGGACATGGGTCACCAAATCGTGAATTTTGGAGGATCATACTCCATGATTTTTGTGATGTTGTCTTTTAGAATGTCCCAAAGCATCGAAGCCTGAAACGTCTAAGGGTCATTGATCCAAAGGAAGGAACGTGGATCATTGATATGTGAGGAAACATGTGGAGGAAAAATATTCACTATGTTGGATAGTCGTTGGACCAAGCAGAACAGATGTTAGAGGATCCGACGCTCTAGAAGGATTCACTTCGGAGATTTGTGGTTATTGTTATTTGGAATCGTCAAAGGCCAAATTCCTGAAGCAAATGACTTTCATTGGTTAGAAAGTGGACACGTGGTGCTAGATATACAACTCTTGGTATGAAGCACTCCAGCAGAATGCATAGGGTGAAAGAACCAAAGTTCTGAAGGATATCTCAATCATTGATTGAGGAGGAGGTATAAGGATCGTTGATTTGGTTGCAGAGGCCAAATTCCTAAAGTGAGAGTAGATATGTCCATCAATGTGGGACACATGGAAGAAGAGTTGTCACTCCAGAAAAAAGCACTCCGAGAGAAAGGGGTGTTTGAAGGAGAAATAACTCTCGAAGGTTGGAGAGCCAGAGTTCATCAGAACTGTCTATTTGTTGAGGATAGGTGTTAGCAGATCTTCCACTCCATAATATTGTTATACGAGGAAAAGCAGAGAGTTTGAGAATTGAGACTCCCGAAGGCCGAAGAGCGGAATCAACAGCAACCATTGATTTGAATAAGAGTTACATGTCAATAGATTGTGGAGATATGAGATCACACGTGGAAGGAGGAAATAAGGTAGGAAAAGGGGGATGAATAGAATTCATTGATCGAGAGGCATCGCCAAGGGATTGGATATCAATGGTTGTGGTCAATTGTGGGGCTAGAACATACTCGGGTCTTAAATTTTCTTAAGAGGACCATAATTCCAACCACGGTTTTAACCAAGGGATACATGGCAGCTGGAGGCAAATTGCGGGAGAAAAGAAAGTTGGTCTAAAACCACTCTTGCCCGTGCCCACAATCATGAATTTTCACAAGGACATAGCTCAGGTCCATATGAAGGAAAGGGCTAATGAAAAAGTGTCTAGCGCCTGAAACTTGGTGTTACTTGGTGTTTTGGAAGTGCACTGGAATAACCTGCGGGTCTATCAGGACCTGCACACAAAAGGAAAGGGGACTTGTGTAATATTAATAGGGGTCTAGAAAAGGCCCAAAGATTCAATTCGACTCAGCATATTGAAATATCCTATACCGGGAGGTCGTAAAACTCCAGGAGGGTTGGGGGGCTTCATCAGGTGGTATCAAGGATTGAATTTTTTTCTATAGATTTTAGGTGAAAGAGAAAGAGGAGAAGACCTGATTTTTGCTTGCAGACAACAGAAAAGAAGGAGGTGAAAGGAGATGATCTGGTAACATTATATGATATCAGAGGTTCAAATTTTCTTGTAGACAAAAGGTGAAAGGGAGGCAAAGTAATGATGCTCTATGAGAAGGTTGTTTCACGTACACAGCAACAAAAATTTAAATAGCCAGGTGAGCTGTAAGAGAAGATGGAGATGCTCTCGGATGTAGAGTGATCCACAAGACTTGTTAGAAGGGAAAGAAGAAGGTGGAAATGGATATAGAAGGCCATGGGCATGGTCGAAGAGAAGGTCACAAGAAAAAATGCAATCCATAGATGGATATGGATCTCAATGAGATAAGAGAAAGGATGGAACAACTAGAATTGAGGATGCAGCAAGAGGCAAAGGTACAATGGAGGTATGGATGTCCTCTAAATAAGAAGGAAAAATGGCATGTTCAAAATTTGTTGGCCAGACAACAACAACAGATAGTAAGGAGGTGGTTGAGTCATGCTGAAAACCTCAATGATAGAGGAGGAGATGGTTTTCATTTTTGAGACAGAAGTCGAAGAAACCCTCAGTGATTAGGAAGGGAGATCAATTATAGGTCTCATAAACTACTAGGAGGGAAGAGATGGATTTTCATATTTCCAGGTGGGAAATGAACTGAGATCATTGGAGGATATCATATACTATCAAGAGGACAATAGTGGAAATTCATATTGCTAGGTGAGCAATGATAAGATATTAGCAGAGGATTTCATAAACTACCAGGTGGGAAGAAATGGACTTTCAAGTTGCTAGGTGGGAAATGGAAAGAGATCAGTCAAAGGTCTCATATTCTGCCAGAGAGACAGTGATGAAATTTTAAATTGCTAGGTGGGCAATGAGACAAGATTAGTCGAAGATATCATAAGCTATCAAGTGGGCAGAAGAGAAGAAACTCCAAATTGCTAGGTGGGCAAGGGGAAAGAGATGAGATTGTTAGAGAGTCTCATGGACTCTGTTGAGAGTTCATACCAGCAAGGAGGAGGATAAAAGGAATATTCATGTGGGTTTGTAGACCATATGAATGAATATGATGAAAATTTAAATACTTTCACCATCCAGGAGGAGGATAAAAGGAGCATTCTAATTATTGGAGGGATCAAGACATTCCTACCAAACAACCAAGTTGAGGCCAGTGCACATGATGAAAGTGCAGAATAAGAAGAAAGACAACCAATACAAACTTTCAAAGAAGAAGAAATGGAGCACGCACCAATTTCTACCCCAACAGAAGGAGATGAGCATTCAGAAGAATGGCTCAAAATTTTCAGCCAGGAAGATGAAAAGGAGATGACTGCAGCACCGAGGCCTGCAGCCAAAGAGGAAGCCGACATCATAGATTTTTTTTATCTTTATGAATAATTGGAATCCCTAGAGAGAAGGGTGATAGTGCAAAGCCAGCACATCGATCAGATCAGGTTGGAGATAGATGAAGGAGCATACCAGCCCCAGGAGCACTTGGAAGAAGTTGGTCTTGAACCAACACAAGAGGAGCTGACAGAAGGTAATATGTCAGAGGAGGAAGTTGGGCAGTTGCTCAGTGATGAAACTGTATAACTGGAGTCTGCAGCAGGGTGTCGAAATAATGCCATGGAAGAAGAAAATGATATGGGAGATCAATATGATCTACCCACTGATAAGGGAGACTTGCAACCGAGAAGACTACATAAGAAGAGCCATCCACTGGAGTAGTTGGACATAGTGATAGAGGATATAAGAAGGCCAATGTTGAGGTCATCATAATTAGTCAGCAAAGGGAAGTTGAATAGAGGATAACTTGCAATAGCAGAAGGGAAGAAGGAGAAGAGGAAGTAGCATCAGCAACAAGAACAACGACATAGCTAGAGAGGAGCAAAAGGACAGCTCCAAGGAAGAGTTTGGGATCCAAGAGGATTTCAACACTGGAGAAGAGGAGCTCATGATTTTCATAGGAGTGGAGTATGATGCAGGATCATCGCTCCACCTCAGCAACGCACCAGTATTCCAGGACATCAACACACACTTTAGAGAGGGAGAGGCAGCGACCCTCCCATTTTTAAATTTGAAATATAATCCTATACGGATTCATGTTGTAAGGTCAAGTGAAGACCAACCCATGTCTTTGTATAGGTAGAATTTAAGGTCACCTTTAATGGCTGACAGGTTGATGGCTCTAGGTTCAATTCAGACTAGATGGACATTTATGAAACTTCAATGTAATAGATGAGGTTAGGTGGAGAGGATAAGCTCGTAGAGCCCTCTTTTGTAAGTGGATATTGTATCAAATTCCATTAGGAGAATTAGGAGTAGGAGAGAAGGAACTGAGACTCAGTTGTAGTCCAGTCTATGTACACATTTGTAAACAGACATTCATCTTAATACAAAGAAAAACAGTTTTTCCTACACATGATGTGTTTATGAATTATTTGTATTTTGTGAATGTTATTTGTGTGTTAATATATGTTGTAGGTGTATGATAGGTCTCATCTGCAATAAGAAGATAAATTTATTTATCTTTGTTTGAATTTGAAGTATCATTCTGGGTTCTTTAGGCTATGCAAGGAGTACACAACAGAACACTGGAGGTTCTGTAGCTTGCAAGGAGTGTTCATCTAAACTCTATGGAGTCAAAAGAGAACATGTCAGGAGGGCGCGCCAGAGAGATCATGAATTCAAGAGGAACCTAAAGGTTATTGAATACCTTGGAGGAGGAACTATGGAGAGAAAGCACAGAGGGAAATAGAGTTACTGAGAACTCTGTAGAGCTCTACTAGGTGGGTATTGAGCGGGTGAAAGTGTGCACAGAGAAGAGTATCAGAGGAAGACACTCAAAGAGTTTTTGAACACTCTGTAGAAAACACTTAGCAAGGTGTTATTTGAGTAGGAGGACGTCGGGAGGGCGAGATGAATTTGTTGACAAGAATTCCTTCGATCTGAGTTTAATGAAATCATAGAAATGCAAGGAGTGCATGGGAAATCAAAATCATCTAAGGATAAAGATTATAAGAGATAATGCAAGGACTGCATGGGAGTCGTAGTTATTCCAAGTCCTAAAGCTCAGAAGAGATAACGATTTCAAAAGAGAAGACAAGACCCAAGATATTCAGGTTCGCAGGAGAAAGTTCTAAGGCCAAAACCTTTAAACACTTACAAAATATTCCAAGATAGGAGAAGTCAAAATATCAGGAGGAGGAGAGACAACAACCGTCTGATTAGTTATAGGGAAGAGCCTCGACTATGAGATCTACATCTAGTGAACGAAGGAAGTGCAGAGGAGAGGAACATATCCCATTTGTTAGATATGAGTGAGAAGGACCAACAACCATTGGATCCGAAGGTAAGTGCATGAGACTTAACCCTTGTGCACGCAAGAGAGTGGACTTTTCAAAGTTCCAAAGTGATTTGGGACCATCCATCATCAAGGATGACAAGTGGCATGAGATCCACAACTTCAGAAGTTTTTTGACAAGGAGAGGAGGAGAAATAGCCAAAGTAAATATTGGTTGTTGATCGTCAGGAGGGGTATGTTTCAAGAGGTCTTACATTTCGAGTAAACACACTTTGGGAGAAATGGATGCATAGGAATTGAGACTCCCAAAGACAGAAGAGCCGAAGTGCCAAAGAGATGAAGCACCGAAGATATGAAGAACAGAAGTGTAGAATAGCCGAAGAGCCAAAGGAGAAATCTAGACCATCAGATCCAGAAAGGGTATGTGGCGATGGATCGTGTAACTCCAAGAGAAAAGTGAAGGACAAGTTTGAGATTTGAGATCATCAAAGCCCGAAAAACTGAAGTAGTTGGGATCCGTTGATCTAGGTTGGACAGGTGTCACCATATCATGAACTTCGGAGAACCGTACTACAGGATTTTTGTGAAGTTGTGATTTGGAATGTCCCAAAGTGTCGAAGCCTGAAATGTCTAAGGGTCGTTGATTTGAAGGAAGGAACGTGGATCGTTGATCTGCAAGAAGACACATGGAGGACGGAGATTCACACCATTGGAAAGTCATTGGATTAGGGAGGACAGATGTCAGAGGATCTGACACTCCATAAGGATTCACTCCAGATATTTGTGGTTGTTGAGATTTGGAATTGCCGAAGGCTGAAGTCCCAAAGTGAACGACTGTCGTTGATTAGAAAGTGGACACGTGGTGCCAAATCTAGAACTCTGGGTATGGAGCAATACTGAGGAAATAAGAGGGTGAAAGCACCGAAGTCCCAAAGGATATCTCGATCGTTGATCAAGGAGGAGATCGAAGGACCGTTTATCTAGTTGAGGAGGCCAAATTCCCAAATTGAGAGCAAAGCCTTCCATCAAGGAGGGACACGTGGAAGAATATATGTCACTCCAGGAGAAAGGGATGTTTGAAGGAGCAAGAACTCACGAAGGCTGGAGATTCGGAGTTCATTAGAACCATCCATTTTCTGAGGACAAGTGTCAACATATTGTCCACTCTTGAATATTGTTATATGAGGAAAAGTAGAGAGTTTGAGAATTGAGACTCCCGAAGGTCGGAGAGCGGAATCAACAGTAGCTATTGATTTGAACAGGATTTACGTGTCGATAGATTGTGGAGATATGAGATCGCACGTGGAAGGAGGAAAGAAGGAAGGAAAGGGTGGATGAATAGCATCCATTTATCGATAGGTATCGCCAAGGTACTATAGATCAACGGTCGTGCTCAATTGTGGGGCCAGAACACGCTCAGGTCTTAAATTTTCTTGAGCGAGCCGCAATTTCAACCACTGTTTTAATAAAGGGATACATGGCAGTTGAAGGTGAATTGCAAGGAGAAAATCGGGTTGGTCTAAAACCACTCTTTCCCACGCCCACAATTGTGCGTTTGCGTAAGAACATAGCCCAAGGCCCTGGGCCATATGAAGGAAAGGGATAATGAAAAAGGGGCTAGCGCTCGAAACTTGGTGTTTTGGAAGCACGCAGGAATAGCCAGCGGGTCTGTCAGGACCTGTGCACATAAGGAAAGGGGACCTTTGTAATATTAATAGGGGTCTAGAAAAGGCCCAAAGAGTCAATTCAACTCAACAAATTGAAATATCCTAGACTGGAAGGTTGCAAAAACCCAGGAGGGTAGGGGGGCTACATCACCTGGTCATAAACCAACACAAGGTCTCTCTTAGAGAAAACACTAGGATGGATGGTTTTATCATACTAATGATTGACACGCTTCTTGTGTGCTTAGTTTGCTAAAGATACATATCGATGTTTCTCGTCAAGATGTTCAAGATAAACTAGGCGCTCTTCGAGCTAATATGTGTCAGGAAGGAGCTCAACTGTGATTTCAAGTGAAGGAATCTCACATTCAATTGACAAAACTACTTCCACTCCATGAACAAGTTGGAAAGGAGAAAATCTAGTGGCAGTTTTGATTGAGGTCCAATAAGCGCATAATGTTGGATAAAGCATCAAATTCCAGTTCGTTCGAGCTGAATTAACCATTCTTCTTAGTATCTTTTTTAGTGATTTGTTTATGACTTCAACTTGACCATTAGCTTGGGGATATTAGGGAGATGAATGATAATTCCTAAATCCTTTTTTGGATGCTAGCTCCGACATCATGCGGTTCTGAAAGTGGCTTCCATGGTCAGTGACATTCTCTCTCGAAACCCCAAACCTAGCTATGACCTAATTAAAGATGAAAAGTGTTGCAGTTTCCCTAACATTAGAAAATGTTGGTAGAGCCTCGACCCACTTAGTAAAGTAGTCGATGGCTATGATAATGTAACGATTCCCCCTAGACGAAGCCATGTGGAATGTCATAAAATCTAGCCCCCACTTGGTGAAGGGGCCGATAGTAATAATGAGAAACAAGGGAGAAGAATGCACACACATTTTCTTAGTGAAGATTTGACATGGGTGGCACTTCTTTACCACCACAATACAATCTTTGAATATCATGGGCCAGAAGTACCCAGTGCACAAAATATTTTGGGCTTTCTCCAACTCAGATAGGTGACCACCACATGATCCACTATGGAAGTCATTCAACACAGTCTCCGCTTCTTCGAGATTCAAACAACTATGTAAAATTGAATCCACCCCATGATTATACACCTGTCAATGATAATGAGGTAGTTTTTGGCCATGTGATGAATCTGTCGTCACTTGTCTCATGAGCAGTTTGGAGGGAACTTCAAAGTCTGGAGATATATAAGAATATCCCCATACCACAAGTTGGATGAAGAGATGAGGAAAATATGCTCATCCGGAAATGATTCCATCATTTCACTTTCATCATATTCGAATGGAAGCTCAGAAATTCACTCAGAGAATACTAAAGACTTCTTAGATTTCACAGATGAAAAATCCAAATTGAATTCCTAAAGCACAACAATCCACTTGTTGTACTTCCTGCCAATAATTCTCCTAGTAAAAACATATTGGAATGGATTAACGGTGGCAATGATGGTTGTCTTATGTAGTAGGATATAGTGTTGAAGCTGATGGACAGCACGAAATGTTGTCAGTGCCAGTTTCTCAATGTGTGAGTACTTGAGTTCAGGACCCATCAATGCATGGCTCAAATAATAGATGACGTTCTCCTAGAGCTCATAATCCTCCTGAACTAGAACCATGCCAATCGAAGACTCAATTGTTGCCAAATTATGTTGGCATAGTTCATCACAAATCGCAGGAGAAAATTCGCCTTTCCTTATAGAATCTAAAGTTGTCTAATTGTACGCGGTGGAGGCAACTGATTTATTGCCTCAACCTTTAGGGAGTAAACCATGATCCCCTTCATCAAAATGATGAATCCTAAAATATGACCTGAGGTCACACATAAAATAAACTTGTGTGGATTCAATCAAATCTGATAGAAACAACATTGTTCAAAGACTGAGTGGAGGTGTAGGAGATGTTGGGATATTTTCCGTGAATGAGCCATACGATCATCTAAGTATGACTCCACTATGTGCTTCAAGTCATGAAAATCAAACATCATGGTCTATTGGAATGTTGCACCATCATTTTTAAGACCAAATGACATTTTCTTGTAAGCGAAAGTACCCCAAGGACATATAAAGGATTTCTTGTGTTGGTCTTCCGAACGAATTTAAATCTAGTTGTAACCGAAAAAACCATCTATAAATGAGATGATTTCTCTCCCTACACACTCATCTAAGATCTTATCAATGAATGGCATCATGAATTTATATTTGGGACAAGCCTTATATAAGTCCCAGAAATCCATGCAAACATGAATTGTACCCTTCTTTTAATCAACTAGAACATGGTTAGAGACCCATTCCATCAAAGGAATGGGGTAGATAAAACCTGCATTAAGCAATTTTTCTACTTTTTCTTTGATTTTCGCTGCCTTCCTAGGGTTTACAGGTCTAAACTTTTTTCAAACCAACTTTTCATTTTTCGTAGGTTCGAATTTAATGTTTAACTATCTGAGAATCAATGCAAGTATTTCCTCATAATACCATGCAAAAACGTCTTGAAATTATTTAAGAAGTTTTGTGTACTGAATGATCTTGTCTTGCGAGCAATAAATATGTTTTCGACGACATCGATATTCATAGACATATTGACCAGGATCGTCTCCAATATATCAGTCATTTTCCTTTGGTATAGACACCATGCCCAGCCAAGGGATTGACTACCCCATCAACACTTCCAATAATGGATGACTTAAACTCTCCATTCTCTATTTGACCAAGTTCATGGAGGAAATACAATCTATGATGTAGATACCCCCATGGAATTTAAGATCTGACTATTCCCTCAATAATTTCTTCGTCCGATGGAAAGATGGTATCTAGACAATCCTGAGATCTTGAATCATTTTGAGCCCAAAGAGGCTTAGAAAAAAAAATCATCCTCCTCCATGACTACGAGAGTTTGATCTGGCTCTACCATGGTCTATTGAATGGCTTGATAAGCTACTTCAACTACAGGCAAATTTTCGTCCATCCCGACATGGACCCAACCTTCAACCGAACTAGATGGTGAGGGAAGCATCCATGGGTCATGCATATACGACATTCTAAATGAGATGACCCTATTGATAGGAGTCTTATAATATGGCCTGTGAAATCCGAATGAAGTGGCACAAACATACGAAATCAGTACAGAAAAATCAAAAGATCCCATGAGTGAAGGATACAATCCACAACCGATACTCTCAGTTGCCACCTCAGAGTTTTTGATCCAGGGGAAGGTGGTCTCGGGGCTAGTTGTCACATCAGAAACATTGGATGCCACTTGATAAATTGTGACAATTCTTCCCTCATGGGGAAAACATATAATCCAAAATACTATTGAAACAACAACCATCATGACATATGTCCAACTTCTTCCTAATAACAGATTATAGTCTACCGACGCGTTGACTACTTCAACCTCCACACAAATGGATTTGCCCCCTAGTGTAACTAAAAAATAATGAATCAAACCATGTGTTTGAAGTGAATGTCGATTGAAGGCAGTCAAGAGTGTCAGAGAGGGGGTAAGCTCAGGAGAACCGATAGCTTTCCAAAATGGCAAGGACATTATGCATGTTGAAGCACCCTCATCAATGACGGTTCTCTTAACCAAAATATTGTTGCAAACAAACCTAATATGAAAAGATACAATATATGGAAGGTGGGGGCTCACATCAGCAACATCAAACTTCATTACGAGATGACTGGAAGAATAAATAGTTCTTATAACCGACAAAAATGAAGTGCACTGTGAGGGAAAACTTTGGAGTACCTCCAAAGTGGACATCGCACATGGTGCCTGAGCCAAATCTTTGGCAATTGAATAATTGGTCACGGCTCTTACATTGGGTTTATGTATTGTATGTTTATAAACACCCTTATTTATGCATGGTTTTGTCTCTTTATGAGGCTTCTCTATGTGGAGAAGGGCCTGATCTTCTGAAGTTTTCTTACCCTTCTCGGTTGACTCTGGATTATCATAATTCCTAGATCTTGTCAAAAATTTACATCCTTTAGCTTTTAATGTTTAAGAATATTTACTTCTACTTGATATCCATTTGATGAAGGCACACTTGAAGAACCCCCTTGTGGGTTGAAGTTGGAAGAACCACCCTACAAATTCTTACCTTATGGAAAGGTATTCCTCAACACTGCAAGTTGTTGCTGTTGATTCAACTTTAAAATATGTTGATATTATTCCATTTGTGGGAACTGATGTGTAAGTTGATCTTACTCACAAATCTTGCAAGGAAATTTCACCTTCATTTTTTCATCTTTGGCCCCATCTACATTCATTATCAGATTTTTTGTTATTTCCCTCACTACCCTTCTTACCCTTTCCTTTTCTCTTCTTTATGGGTTGTTGAGAACCCTTCAAATTCTTTGATTGCATATAATATACATCCAAATACTAGGTGGCGAGGGTGGCTAAGCTAGAGGCTAGACTAGTTGTAGGTTGTTGAATAGCAAGTTTTGCATATGGCTTGTAGCTAGGTATGTGGCTTTAGTTTGAGTGGAACCAACTATGTCGTCGATATGTGGGTTTGACTTTGGATTTTCCAAGTCAAGAGTATACCTCAACGCATTTGGAATAATATCATAGAGCATGCTCGATTGAGAGTATATGAGCTCTAATTGCTACTCCTGAAAGATTGCATGTTCCTCCGAAAACACCCCTGAAGTTGCAACATCTTTCGAAATATAGGGGAGTAGAGATTTCAGGAAAGATTCAAGGAGGAACTCTGGTGGAACTATAGCCTTAATCAATATTTTCCTTCTCCTCCATTCCTTAATGTGACCAAAAATGTGCACGGAATTATCTTCTCAAAATTGGGCAACAACTCTGTCCCGGCATCATACCAGATAGGGAGTTGGAAATGGTTTAGGAAAACCATGGCTAAATCACCGAAAGTCAAGTACTTCCCCCTCTCAAGTTAAATATACCTCTTGGAATCACCTCCAGTGAGAGTAAACTAGAACAAACCCAACATAATTGAATCATCATTGAGTGAGTTGGATGAACACCACAAGTGGAACATCGTAACGTGGCCATGTGGATCCTTGCCACTTTTCCCTTTGAATTTGTGTATGTCTGAAGATATTTTGGTTGGGACCGTAGGAAAAATAGGTTCATGATGAATGGGATCATTCATCAACTTGGACAAGTCTGGAAAATGTAGTTTTTCCAAAAATGGTAACCTAGGCTACGTGATTGACTGATTGGAAACCTGAAAATGAAGGTCCTAGGTTGTAGGTGGCACCAGGTTGCCATAAATAGTTTTATATTGAACCAGATCTTGGGATGAAACATTTTTGGCCCTAGTTAAACAGAGGAACACCTCCACCCATCTGATTCCCAAAATAATGACCAAGTTTTCCCCCAACGGAACCCCCATGCATAGGAACAAATCTTGGTGTGGGGTAGACTAACTGGGAAAGGGGTTGACCCCTTGTGAAATCCATTGAGAGGGATTCCACTAGATATGGAGAGGGGTACTCCCCAATGACACCCCTTTTGAGGAAAAATATCCTAACCAGGGGGTGGATTAACCTTGGAAGGGGTTTCGCCCTACCGACAATGCGGATGCAGTGAAAGGATTGATCTGGAACCCACTGTAAAGTGTGAACGGGGTTGATGTAGACAACATACTATAAGATTGAGATTCGATACTCATAGAGGTTCCCCAGTCCCATGCGGTTTTAGGGATGGAATATTGCAAAGATCTGTTTTCGACGAATGGGGTTGATGCGGTGAAAGGGTTGCTTTGGAACCCACTGTAAAGTGTGAACGGGGTTGATGTAGATGACATACTAGTGGATTGAGATATGATACTCATAGAGGTGCCCCAGTCTCATGCGAATTTAGGGATGGAAGATTGGAAAGATATGTTTCTGACGAATGGGGTTGACGGAGGAATGTGACCCTCCCCCCAAGAAATAACTTGTTAAGGAGATGAGGTGCTCCCTGCACCAACATTCAAAGACTAGAGCACTGACTGCAAACTAACCAATGCGTTAAGTGTGTCCATCAATGACATTATCTAAAATAAATCGTTCATTGTTGATGAAAATGATGCAGTTGCACTCGAAAACTGAGTGGGACTGAGGACCTATAAGGAAATTCTACTGGTCGACATGATGACAATGGATTGAACCACATTTTTCATTTAACCTGACATACTAGGAGGAAATATCCCCCCGGTAACTATCTTCGAGGTGGGAGTTGCAAGGGATCCCTACCTTGACACTGGTTGAGTGTTGTCCATAGCGGCCCAATGGAAAGGGATACTATTAGCAAAGTTCAAACTGGGAGGTGGGACTTTTATGATTGGAAATGAAAAAGTCCTAGATAACAAAAGATTGAAATGAGGGTTTAACTCCTCACCACCAAGATCCTCAAAAATTACCTCCTCTGGTTCTGAAGATTTGACTTCCGGAGGATCAATTTCTACGATCTCATTTTGACCAATCGATATGAAAGTGTCAAATCGATAAATTCGACGCCTTTATGGAGATGGGGGAGAATTATTCCTAACCTCTTCCTCAAGAGAAAGGCCTTTAATTCTCCTCTATATTTGGGGTGTTGGTTGGCCACTTTGAGGGATTATCTCTCAGTGAAAACTTACTCATCTTCCTAAATTCAAACTATGTTCACCAATCACACCACTACAAAGCCCTAAAATACAATACAAACACAAACAAATTTTCCAATATTTTACTCAAGTGGATTAGGTCTTGAGACCGGAATAACAACAAAGTGGGTTGGAGCCCTTCCGAATGGAGGCACGAGTTGATTAAGTCACGTGGAACAATGCACGAACATATGAGAAGTAGTTATCCTAACCTCCACAGATCAACCTCATCTGGTGCAAGTACCCACGCTTCGCGGGGCATCCTCCAGTAGTATTGAAGTGTGTTATACAAGTTATTACCCAGGTACTATGACAACCCCCCGCAGTCACCTTGTGATATACCTAGGAGAAGAAACTATGATTACGAGCTCGCATTCGGTGCCTAGTGGGAATATTTAACAGCAAGGATCAAACTTGTGGGAAAGGTGGCAAAGCCCAAAGCCTCTAAAGGACTGCCTCTCAGAAAGGTATGGGCATGATCGAAACCCTCAATACACGATCTCTCCACTATGCTCGGTCCATATTTTGAGGGTAATTTCCATGTCTATTCCTTACATGACCTCATGTTTAAATCATGTGTTAGAGGAGCTTCCATACCAACCTATACAACAACTGGATTCTTGACTCCCTATCTCAAACACGTATCTTGGTTTAGTGGCCTTGGAGAAATTTACTGTCCAACCTATACCAAGGCCCTAGCCTAAACTTGTTTGTTCACCCTAGAAAAATGAAATCTTCAAATAGATTTTAGTTACGCATTCATTTTAATTGGTTGTTATTTACTTGGGAAGGGTGCAGATGCAACTTTGGTGATGTTCTGACTTAATCCAAAACTACTGCAAAATAAGAACACAATGCACTTTCTTCAAATGAAAAAATGGATGCAACTACGCTTATAAAACAAATTCTTTTTCTTTTCAATGAAAGAAAAACATTTTGAATGTAATATTTAAGACACCATGAAATGCAAACTACAATTTATTTTCAAAAACCCAATGCAAACAAGAATGCAAAACATGCACACTAGATTATTTTTTATTTCCAATGAAATCCTACCACTACCAAAGCACTATAAAAGGTAACTATCTGAATTCTAAATAACTAACTCTTTTCTTGCGATGATAAGAGGCAAGGGTTCAAGAAAGGAGAAGAAAGAAAAAATGTTGTTCTTTTTCATTTACAAAAGAAAATAAAAACAAAGAATTTCATTTTTTTCTTTTTGAAACAAGGAGAAGTAGGTAAAGAGATATAAAGCACTCAGCCAGGAAACCACTAAAAAATCAGTGAGTCTGGACGTTCAGACTAACAAGGATGATCTTCCAATCAACCAGACAAACCTTATACAAAACAACTCAAGCAAGATATTATATTTTTCTGTATAATACACTTTCAAATTTCAACAAAGCAAAGCCAAGAAGAGACTCAAGACAACCCAAACAACTAAGCAAACCAAGCCATAAACCCATAAATAAAGAGGATTTTGTTTATAAAACTCCAATTTAATACAGGTCTGGGACTATATGCAATGCAACTCATGGATATCCATGGGATGTAGAAGTGCAACTCACAGATGTACGCAGTTTGTAGAACAACAACATGTGGATGGCTAGGAAATCTCAAAAAAATAAAAATCCACTCTAGTAAAGAGGCATTTAGGACTTAATAACAATTCTTGGGAGGCTAAAAAATCTATGAAAAAACTCAAAAAATACAGAAAACACAACAAGGAAAGAAACAAGAAAGGGAACCTAACCAAACTGACTCAAACTAGGATAATCCCTAGTATGGTCGCCAATTCTGATTAAGGGATTTTTCCCCTCATGATTTTGGGTCAAATCACAAGAGATCAAGACTATATTGAGAAGACTGAAATCTTCCCTCACGAACAAGCATGCAAAACTGAAAGAATAACTACTTTTTCTAGGAGAGAGTAGGGAAAGAAATAAGGAAATAGAGTGCACCTTAAGTCTTTTGTTTGATGTCGATCCCCACTCCTGCTTTTTGAAGAGCTCCTGAATCTTTACCGAAACTTGCAAGCAAAATGAAATCAAGACAAGCACTGCTACGAGGTAGTTATGAAATCAAGACAAACACTACTTCGAGGTAGTTATGACAAAGCAAAGACACACAATATTGCAATGAATACACAATTGGAGGGAAAGATATCTCTTCTATTAACACCAAATATGAAGGTTAGTTACAACCTGACTCTCTTCTGGCATTGCTTTGGAGCCAACTACCTGAGTTCCTCTCGAAATCCTTCAAGCATAAAATCAGCCACAATACTCTTCCTTGGATATCCCAAATAGGGATAAGGAGACACCCTATGATTATATAAGAAGGGAAGAGACATTGGAAAAGGAGTTTCCAGATTTGGGGATGTCACTCAGAGGATAATAAGGATAGGGAAGCTTGCTAGATCTCAGTAACATAACCCTGCACCAAAATACTTCTCCTCTCATTATCCCTCAATGGTGATTTTATATCTTCCCCAAGGGGTTGGGGGAGTTGGATTCTTTTTTGTATGGTAATGGGGACATTGGGAAACAATCCCAACCAAAAACCTCGCCCGAAAACTAAGAATTATTTTATTTTTTCCATTTTTTTAGGGCATTCGAGGGTTGCAAACTAGGAAGTCGTAGATTTTCATGCTTTGAATCAAAGGATACTATAGATATGTGAAAAAGACATATTTTTTAGATACTTTTGATGAGGAAAGTTGGGAAAATGTTCAGGAAGCCTTGGGAAAGGGTTAGGCCATGACACAAATGCATAGGTGTGGCATTTTGTGCTATAACAAGCATGTTCACTACATTCTCATGAGCATCATGAGCTTCATCATTACAAAATTATTCATTCACATTGGTGAGAACTTTCATGAAGCATTCCCTTGCCACAAAAACACCACATTGGGTGGTTGCTCCATCATCCTTGTTGGTGGCATAGGCCAATTGTTGCATATAAAATACATTCTAATGTATGTAGGAACATCTCATGGCAACAAAATTTGGTGAATCTTTGACATAGTTGTCACATTGGACATTATTTTCCAGCAACAAGGAAGCAACCCTCACTTATTGAAGTTGCAAGAACTTGGTCCTTTGATGCTCACTGGACCAAGGAAAAGTGGAAACAAAGGGAGAACACCATGATTGTCTTTTTTTTCCCCCAATACTTTACAATTCATTCTATAGATTCAAATGGTTATAGACTCAAGCGTTATCTCAAACAATCTTGATCTAGATGTGTGATTTCTCCCCCAAATTCAGGGAGGTCATGAGTTCAACTCTCTTAATCCCCTCAAGGTTAGGCTCCATACTTAGGGTCAACAATTTACCTCATTTACCATCTATGGATCATGGGGAAGTAATTAGAGGTATTTTCACATGATGTTTTCCCTAGGAAAAAAAGATTCAGATTACTAAATTTATTATTGTTGGAGTGATATCTTTCTCTACAAACCTTTTTTGCAAAATTCCCAATGATATTGGTTCCTCCAATGAAGAAATTATTTCAAATTGGGAACAAATAAAAAATTTATATAATGCATGGCATATTAATTAGAAACTTGAATAACCTTGAAATAATGATTACATAGATGTTATTGATGATGAAATTCATGTCGAATGTCCCATGTAATTAGATGAATGGGAAATCCTATCTCAGATCCCCTCTAGCAACACCATCCAACTTAGTGACCTTGACATGCTTAGTCTTTGTGTATTTGACAAAAACCATGATTGGAACCATACTTATATCCATGTACACTTACAAGAGACAATGATACATCTCATAAAATTCAATGGCTCAAAACACCAATTTCTACATGTTCAGTCGACTATTCCCCTTTCACAAGACCCCTTATTCCCCACCCAACACTTAGCTTACAAGATTGTTCTAACCCACTTTTCAGAAAATGAAAACAACCCTACACTAAAAATGATCATCCACGATATTGTGGGCATAGAAAAGTCATACTTAATTGGAGGCATTCAAGTGCACTTCTAGTAAGCTCAATCAATAAAATCAATACCTTGCTACTACTTTATTTTATTGGTGTTGTAGCAACATTTAATATACATGCAACCCTTGAAATACATATAAAATGGATGAAACCTCTTAAGGTACATCAATTTCAACTTTCCAAGAAGAGATAAAGCATGCTCACTACATTCTCATCAATGTGATGAGCTTCATCGGTCCAAAATTGTTCAGTCACATAGATGAGAACTTGCACAAAGCATTCCCTTTCCATATAAATACCACATTTGGTGATCACTCCATCATCCTTCTTGGTGACATAGGCAAATTTTCACCCATAAAAGACATTCAATTGTATGTAGGAACATCTCATGGCAATATACTCTAGTTAAGCTTTGACATAGTTGTCACATTGGACATTATTTTCTAGCAAAAAGGAAGCAACCTTAACTTATTGAAGTTGCAAGAACTTGGTCCTTTGATGCTCACCAAACAAAGGAAACGAAGAGAAAAAGGGAGCACACCATGATTGCTTGTGTTTTCCCTGATACTTTACAATTTCTTATACAGATTCAAATTTTTATAGCCTCAAGGGTTAGCTCAACCAGTCTTGAGAAAGATGCGATATATATCCCCCAAAATTAGGGAGGTCACAAGTTCAAATATCTTAATACTAAAGGTTAGGCTCCATACTTAAGGTTGATTGTTTACCTCGTTTACCATCCATGGATCATGGGGAAGTACTTAGAGGTTTTTTTACAAGATGTTTTCCTTGGGAAAAACAGATTCTAATTGCTACGTTGTTTTTTGTTGAAGTGATATATTTCTCTACAAAAATTTTCACAACATTCCCAATGATATTAGTTCTTCCAATGAATAAATTATTGCAAATTGGGAACAAATAAAAAACTCATATAATGCATGGCATATTAATTGAAAACTTGAACAACCTTGAAATAATGATTAGATGAAATGCATGTTGAATGTCCCATGGAATTAGATGAATGGGAAATCCTATTTCAGCTCCACTCTAGCAACACCATCCAAATTCACAACCTTGACATGCTTGGTCACCGTGGCTTTGACAAAAAACATGATTGGAACCATACTTCTATCATTGTACACTTACAAGAGACAATGATACATTTCATAAACTTCAATTGCTCAAACTAGTAATTTCGAACATGTTCACTCTTCCATTCCCCTTTCACAAGACTCCTTATCCCCCACCCAACACTTATCTTACAACATTATTCTAACCCACTTTTCAAAAAGTGAAAACAACCTTACACTAAAAATGATGATCCATGGTACTATGGGCATAGAAAATTCATACTTAATTGGATGCATTAAAGCACACTCCTAATAACCTCAATCAACAAAATCAATCCCTTTATACTACTTTCTCTGATTGGTGTTGTATAAACCTTTAAGACAATCTAGATCATGTCCATGGCCCAAAAAAAATTGTCTACAGAAATCAAATGTGAGAAACAATTATCCTTGATAGGGGCTCTTAGAGAAAATGCCCCTTTTGAGGGTTCAAAATGAATTTCCTGACTCTAAATTGTAGAGGGCTAGCTAACCTCTCAAATAAGTTTTCCTTAAAGAGATTGGTTTACAATATCAAACCTTATATTATATTGTTGCAAGAGATTATGATAAACAAGGAGAAAATTACTCAAGATCTTTCTAAATTGTTTAGTAGTTGGGAATTTAGTTTTATAGATTCGATTGGGATATTGTGAGGGAACATAACTGGCTGGAAAAAAATTCTCCTTTACCCTTACTAATTCTTGGGCCTTTCCTATGTGATTGGGGATCTCCCTTTATTCTTGGGATTTGGGGGAATATATCATAGTGTTGAATATTTATGGTCCTTACATGCACAGGGTAAAATATAGGAATAATTTTTTCAAAATGGATCAATGGTGATAGGGGGGGATTTGAACTTCACTTTAGAAGATTCATAAGTTTTGGGATTGACAATGCTATTGGACTACCTTTCAAGGTATTTTCTTAGAAAATTGGAAGATGACATTTTTAGTCTTAAGAATATCCACAATGCATGTTTTTGGTCTACGTTTCAAATCCATAAAAAGATCGATCGTTGAGGAAAAAAGTCACACAGATACGAGGAGAAACAACCATATTAATAATATTAATGTATGCTATCAGTTTGTATTGATATTAATGTATGCTAGCAAGTTTTGTATTAATACAGTCCCTGCTCCTCTTCTCTATGCGAATTTTTTCTTGACGATGGAACCTACCATCGATTCAAAACATAGACCAAAAGCATGCACTGTGGATATTTTGAAGACTAAAAATGAATTCCACCACAAAAATATTAACACATGGAAGAAGATAGTCTATTGGATATTGAACGAGCTAAACTATCCCTACCTGGAGAAACAAGAGAGTGTGAGAAGCTAGAATTTCCAAGAGGCTCAATTTATTATTCATTTCTAAGGCCTTTCTTGATGAAGTCATTCAAATTAAGTAATGGACCATCTCAGGGGAACTTTGATCATAATATTGTAGTGTTGGAAGTTGCACTTGCACTAGAGAAACCTACCAACCCATTTAAATTGAATTTAGAATGGTTGAATGTGGAGGAGTTTGTAGGGAAAATCAAAGTTATATGGAAAAATTATAATGGTAACCTAAGAGAATTTGATCCCATCCAATTTCACCAAAATATGAAAGAATCAGAAAAGGTAGATGTTAAATGGGAAAGAGAAAAAAAGTATTGAGATGATAGGATTCTTAGAGAAGTGGAGGAAGCCTTGGATTTACTCTACAATAGTGAAGGGTTTGGGTATATGAGTGAGGAAAAAAAAAATGAAGTAATGCTCCTAGAAGACACAAAGATGCATATACTTCTGGAAAAATAAAAATAATGGAGGCTCAAGAGTGGGGATTTTTGGCTATAGGTGGGTGATGAGAATACAAATTTTTTTCATAGATATGAATGTTACAAAAATAATGTTAATTCATATGGAAAATTGGTAAAGGTGATGGTACTTGAGAAACAAACTTCAAGGACATGGAAACTGAAGAATTCAATCATTTATATTCCTTCATTAAATGGGAAACTTGTGCTACAATAGCAAAGGTAATTATGTTTTCATACTCCTTCCCTATATTTGTCAATCATGAGGATAACTAGGCCATGATAAAGGAAGTTGGGAAAGAAGAATTGTACTGGGATCTTGCATAGTTTTTGAAAGGAAAAAATTCATGGGCCAAATGATCTTCCTGTGGATTTTTTCTTAGGTTGTTATGATTTTATAGAGGAAGATTTAAGAAGAGTTGTGGAGACTACAAGAACTCAAGGAAAATATTGGCATATTTCAACACAAATTTCCTTGCACTGCTCCTAAAAGAATTTAATCCAAAATCCTTTGAGAAATTTAGGCCATCTCTTTATGCAACTACATTTATAAAATTATTCCAAACGTTATTGCTAGTAGACTGAAAATTGTTTTATCAAAACCAATCTCTGGTGAATAGGCAGATTCATGAGGCAATGGGGATAGGTCAAGAATGTCTTCATTCAATAAAATTCAAGAACCAAATATTGATGGCGATGAAGGTGGACATTTCCAAATCTTATGAAAAGGTAAGTTGGCTTTACCTTATACTTATTCTAATTCATTTGGGTTTCTTTCATCAGTTCATTGTTTGGATTGTGAATTTCATATCAATAGTATCTTTTGTTGTGTTGATAAATAGAGCAACATCCCACTTCTTTTTATTAGGAAGAGACCTTAGACAAGGGTGCCCTCCATAAACTCTTTTATTTGTTTGAATAGTTGAAGGGTGAAGTAGGTTAATTAAAGAAGAAAAAGGAAACAGTAGCTTCAAATGGGTATCTATTGGAACATCTTACAATATCACACATCTATTGTTTGTAGATGACATTCTGATTTTATATGAAGGCACTAGAAGGGTAATTGAAAAGTTCAAAGGAATTCAAGATTTATTTTGTAAGGCAATTGGTATTGTAATAAATATGGAAAATCCATGATTACTCTATGGGGGGTATATGAGTAGGAAAAGATCCAAAAAAAATTTCTAGTTATTTCCTTTTTAGATAACTAATTTAGAATATAGAATGGAGTATCTAGGTTTCTTTTTGAAAACAAACCTGTATAAAAAAAATGTGACTAGTAGTGGTTGATTGCTAAAGTTGAAAAGAAAGTAATCACCTGGTGCAACATGTGGCTCTCTAGAAGAGGTTGTCTAGTATTGGTAAAAGTAGTCATGGAAGTGATTCTAGTGTACTAAATATTTCTTGCTTGGGTCCTAAAAGGAGTTATGGAATCCATTATTCATCTTTGTTACAAATTTATTTGGTCTAGAGATCAAAAGAAGAAAGGATTTATGCCTTATTCTTGACTCCCTATCTCAAACACTTATCTTGGTTTAGTGGCCTTGGAGAAATTTGTTGTCCAACCTATACCAAGGCCCTACCTAGCCTAAACTTGTTTGTTCACCCTAGAAAAATGAAAGCTTAAAATATATTTTAGTTACGCATTCATTTTAATTGGTTGTTATTTACTTGGGAAGGGAGCGGATGCAACTTTGGTGATGTTCTGACTTAATCCAAAAGTAATGCAAAATAAGAACACAATGCATTTTCTTCAAATGAAAAAATGGATGAAACTACGCTTATAAAACAAACTCTTTTTCTTTTCAATGAAAGAAAAACATTTTGAATGTAATATTTAAGACACCTTGAAATGCAAACTACAATTTTATTTTCAAAAACCCAATGCAAACAAGAATGCAAAACATGCACACTAGATTATTTTTTATTTCCAATGAAATCCTACCACTACCAAAGCACTATAAAAGGTAACTACCTGAATGCTAAATAACCAAATCTTTTCTTGCGATGATTAGAGGCAAGGGTTCAAGAAAGGAGAAGAAAGAAAACACATTTGTTTTTGTACTTTTTCATTTACAAAAGAAAATAAAAACAAAGAATTTCATTTTTTTTCTTTTTGAAACAAGGAGAAGTAGGTAAAGAGATAGAAAGCACTCACCCAGGAAACCACTAAAAAATCAGTGAGTCTGGATGTTTAGAATAACAAGGGTGATCTTCTAATCAACCAGATAAACCTTATACAAAACAACTCAAGAAAGATCTTATATTTTTTTGTATAATACACTTTCAGATTTCAACAAAGAAAAGCCAAGAAGAGACTCAATACAACCCAAACAAATGAGCAAACCAAGCCATAAACCCATAAATAAAGAGGATTTTGTTTTTAAAACTCCAATTTAATACAGGTCTGGGACTATATGCAGTCCAACTCATGGATATCCGTAGGATGTAGAAGTGCAACTCACAGATTTACGTAGTTTGTAGAACAACAACACGTGGATGGCTAGGAAAGCTCAGAAAAATAAAAATCCACTCTAGTATAGAGGGCTTTAGGACTTAATAACAATTCCTGGGAGGCTAAAAAATCTGTGAAAAAACTCAGAAAACATAACAAGGAAAGAAACAAGAAAGGGAACCTAACCAAACTGACTCAAACTAGGAGAATCCCCAGTATGGTCGCCAATTCTGATTAAGGGATTTTTTCCCTCGTGATTTTGGGTCAAATCATAAGAGATCGAGACTATATTGAGAAGACTCAAATCTTCCCTCACGAACAAGCATGCAAAACTGAAAGAATAATTACTTTTTCTAGGAGAGAGTAGGGAAAGAAATAAGGAAATAGAGTGCACCTTAAGTCTCTTATTTGATGTCGATCCCCGCTCCTGCTTTTTGAAGAGCTCTTGAATCTTTACCAAAACTTGCAAGAAAAATGAAATCAAGACAAGAATTGCTACGAGGTACTTATGAAATAAAGACAAACACTGCTACGAGGTAGTTATTACAAAGAAAAGGCACACAATATTGCAATGAATACACAATTGGAGGTAAAGAGATCTCTTCTATTAACACCAAATATGAAGGTTACTTACAACCTGACTCTCTTCTAGCATTGCTTTGGAGCCAACTGCCCAAGTTCCTCCTGGAATCCTTCAAGCATCAAATCAGACACAATACTCTTCCTTGGATAGCCTAAATAGGGATAAGGAGACACCCTATGATTATATAAGAAGGGAAGAGACATTGGAAAAGGAGTTTCTAGATTGGGGGATGTTACTAAGAGGATAATAAAGATAGGGAAGCTTGCTAGATCTCAGTAACATAACCTTGCACCAAAATACTTTTCCTCTCCTTATACCTCAAAGGTGATTTTATATCTTCCCCAAGGGGTTGGGTGTTGTGGTGGGAAATCCCCCTACGGACTAGCAAATAGGGTTATAGTATGCATGCAAATATGACCAAAAGAAAAATACTTTCTACTTTGATCCCAAACTTAATCCCCATTTATTTTCAGCAAATACATGGTTAGACCAACATACCTTGTTCTGGATGGTCGATGTCGATCCTTCTTCATGCTTGATCTCTTGTTGGTATCTCTCCTTCTAAGGCTGACCTGCATACAAAACAAGCAACAAACTACACATGCATTTTACCTACAGACTAATGGGTTAGAGATTCAAACATATATTTACTGAACTATGAAGAACTCATATAGTGGGATGGA
>JASDQU010105178.1:46847-62268 GCA_032191745.1 Picea mariana
AGGCTTAAGGTTTATGAGCCTCCTGACTCATTTCTCCTCTTCCAAATCAAATGTTTGAGGTTTTTCAAGTGTCCTTCTCATGTCGTTATAGGCACGACATAGACATCATGACAATATGCTTTCTTTAACACTTGCGACACTTGTGAGCAAAGTGTGACACTTGCGACCCTTGTAATGACGACACTTGCGACACTATCAAAGTGAGTATTTTTGATGTGTAACAACATCCAGTGAATGAAGGAAGTGCATAGGAGAGGAACATATCCCATTCGTTGGATCTGAGTGAGAAGGACCAACAACTGTTGGATCCGAAGGTAAGTGCATGAGACTTAACCCTTGTGCATGCAGGAGAGTGGACTTGTCAAAGTCCCGAAGTGATTTGGGACCGTCCATCATCAAGGACGATAGGTGGCATGAGATCCACAACTTCGGAAGTTTTTGGACAAGGAGAGGAGGAGAAACAACCAAAGTAAATCATGGTTGTTGATCGTCAGGAGGGGTATGTTTCAAGAGGTCCCACGTTTCGAGTAAACACACTCTGGGAGAAATGGATGCGTAGGAATTGAGACTCCCAAAGACATAAGTGCCGAAGTGCCAAAGAGATGAAGCACCAAAGAGATGAAGAACCGAAGCATCGAATAGCCAAAGAGCCGAAGGAGAAATCTGGACCATCAGATCCAGAAATGGTACGTGGCTATGGATCGTGTAACTCCGAGAGAAAAGTCAAGGAGAAGTTTGAGATTTGAGATCGTCGAAGCCCGAAAAACCAAAGCATTTGGGAGTCGTTGATCTAGGTTGGACAAGTGTCACCATATCGTGAACTTTGGAGAACTATACTATAGAATTTTTGTGAAGTTGTGTTTTGGAATGTCCCGAAGTGCCGAAGCTCAAAACGTCTAAGGGCCGTTGATTTGAAGGAAGGAACATGGATCATTGATCTGCAAGGAGACACGTGGAGGACGTAGATTCACACCATTGGAAAGTCATTGGATTAGGGAGGATAGATCTCAAAGGATCTGACACTCCATAAAGATTCACTCCGGATATTTGTGGTTGTTGAGATTTGGAATTGTTGAAGGCTGAAGTCCTGAAGCGGACGATTGTCGTTGATTAGAAAGTGGACATGTGGCACCAAATCTAGAACTCCAGGTATGGAGCAATACTAAGGAAAGAAGAGGGTGAAAGCACCAAAGTCTCAAATGATATCTCGATCATTGATCGAGGAGGAGATCGAAGGACCGTTGATCTGGTTGAGGAGGCCAAATTCTCGAAGTGAGAGCAGAGACTTCCATCAAGGAGGGACACATGTAAGAATATATGTCACTCTGGGAGAAAGGGGTGTTTGAAGGAGCAAGAACTCCCGAAGGATGGAGAGCCAGAGTTCATTAGAACAATCCATTTTCTGAGAACAGGTTTCAACATATCTTCCACTCTTGAATATTGTTATATGAGGAAAAGTAGAGAGTTTGAGAATTGAGACTCCCGAAGGCCGGAGAGAGGAATCAACAGTAGCTATTGATTTGAACGGGATTTACGTGTCGATAGATTGTGGAGATATGAGATCGCATGTGGAAGGAAGAAACAAGGTAGGAAAGGGTGGATGAATAGCATCCATTTATCAAGAGGTATCACCAAGGGACTGTAGATCAATGGTTGTGCTCAATTGCGGGGCCAGAACACTCTCGGGTCTTAAATTTTCTTGAGCAGGCCGCAATTTCAACCATGGTTTTAAAAAAGGGATACATGGCAGCTGAAGGTGAATTATGAGGAGAAAAGCAGGTTGGTCTAAAACCACTCTTTCCCGCACCCACAATCGCGCGTTTTCATAAGAACATAGCCCAGGGCCCTGGGCCATATGAAGAAAAGGGCTAATGAAAAAGGGGCTAGCGCCCGAAACTTGGTGTTTTGGAAGCACACAGAAATAGCCAGCGGCTCTGTCAGGACCTGTGCACATAAGAAAAGGGGATCTTTGTAATATTAATAGGGGTCTAGCAAAGGCCCAAAGAGTCAATTCGACTCAGCATATTGAAATATCCTAGACCGAGAGGTTGCAAAAACCCAAGAGGGTAGGGGGGCTGCATCACCTGGTCATAAACCAACACAAGGTCTCTCTTAGAGAAAACACTAGGATGGATGGTTTTATCATACTAATGATTGACACGCTTCTTGTGTGCTTAGTTTGCTAAAGCTGCATATCGATGTTTCTCGTCAAGATGTTCAAGATAAACTCGGCGCTCTTCGAGCTGATATGTGTTAGGAAGGAGCTCAAATGTGATTTCAAGTGAAGGAATCTCACATTCAATCAACAAAACTGCTTCCATGCCATGAACAAGTTGGAAAGGAGAAAATCTAGTGGCAGTTTTGATTGAGGTCCAGTAAGCGCATAATGTTGGATAAAGCATCAAATTCCAATTCGTTCGAGCTGAATTAACCATTCTTCTTAGTATCTTTTTTAGTGATTTGTTTATGACTTCAACTTGACCGTTGGCCTGGGGATATTAGGGATATGAATGATAATACCTAAATCCTTTTTTGGATGCTATCTCCGACATCATGCGGTTCTGAAAGTGGCTTCCATGGTCAGTGACATTCTCTCTTGGAACCCCAAACCTAGATATAACCTAATTAAAGATGAAAAGTGTTGTAGTTTCCCTATCATTAGAAAATGTTGGTAGAGCCTCAACCCACTTAGTAAAGTAGTCGATGGCTATGATAATGTAATGATTCCCCCTAGACAAAGTCATGTGGAATGTCATAAAATCTACCCCCTACTTGGTGAAGGGGCCGATAGTAATAACGAGAAACAAGGGAGAAGAATGCGCGCACATTTTCTTAGTGAAGATTTGACATGGGTGGCACTTCTTTACCACCACAATACAATCTTTGAATATCATGGGCCAGAAGTACCCAGTGCACAAAATATTTTGGGCTTTCTCCAACTCAAATAGGTGACCACCACATGATCCACTATGGAAGTCATTCAACATAGTCTCCGCTTCTTCGAGATTCAAACAATGATGTAAAATTGAATCCACCCCATGATTATACAACGTGTCAATGATAATGAGGTAGTTTTTGGCCATGTGAGGAATCTGTCGTCACTTGTCTCGTGAGCAGTTTGGAGGGAACTTCAAAGTCTGGAGATATATAAGAATATCCCCATACCACAAGTTGGATGAAGAGATGAGGAAAATATGCTCATCTAGAAATGAGTCCATCATTTCACTTTCATCATATTCGACTGGAAGCTCAGAAATTCACTTGGAGAATACTAAAGACTTCTTAGATTTCACAGATGAAAAATCCAAATTGAATTCCTAAAGCACAACAATCCACTTGTTGTACTTCCTGCCAATAATTCTCCTAGTAAAAACATATTGGAATGGATTAACGGTGGCAATGATTGTTGTCTTATGTAGTAGGATATAGTGTTGAAGCTGATGGACAGCACGAAATGTTGTCAGTGCCAGTTTCTCAATGTGCGAGTACTTGAGTTCAAGACCCATCAATGAATGGCTCAAATAATAGATGACGTTCTCCTAGAGATCATTATCCTCCTGAACTAGAACCATGCCAATCGAAGACTCGGTTGTTGCCAAATTATGTTGGCATAGTTCATCACAAATCGTAGGAGGAAATTCTCCTTTCCTTATAGAATCTGAAGTTGTCTAATTGTACGCGAGGGAGGCAACTGAGTTATTGCCTCAACCTTTATGGGGTAAACCATGATCCCCTTCATCAAAATTATGAATCCTAAAATATGACCTGAGGTCACACAAAAAATACACTTGTGTGGATTCAATCGAATCCGATAGAAACAACATTGTTCAAAGACTGAGTGGAGGTGTAGGAGATGTTGGGATATTTTCCATGAATGATCCATACAATCGTCTAAGTATGACTCCACTATGTGCTTCAAGTCATGAAAATCAAACATCATGGTCTATTGGAATGTTGCACCATCATTTTTAAGACCAAACGACATTTTCTTGTAAGCGAAAGTACCCCAATGACATATAAAGGATTTTTTGTGTTGATCTTCTGAACGAATTTAAATTTAGTTGTAACCGGAAAAACCATCCATAAATAAGATGATTTCTCTCCCTACACACGCATCTAAGATCTTATCAATGAATGTCATCATGAATTTATATTTGGGACAAGCCTTATATAAGTCCCGGAAATCCATGCAAACATGAATTGTACCCTTCTTTTAATCAACTAGAACATGGTTAGAGACCCATTCCATCAAAGGAATGGGGTAGATAAAACCTACATTAAGCAAATTTTCTACTTTTTCTTTGATTTTCGCTGCCTTCCTAGGGTTTACAGGTCTCAACTTTTCTCAAACCAACTTTTCATTTTTCATAGGTTTGAATTTAATGTTTAACTATCTGAGGATCAATGCCAAGTATTTCCTCATAATACCATGCAAAAACGTCAAAATATTTAAGAATTTTTGTGTACTGAATGATCTTGTCTTGCGAGCATTATACTCCAATAAATATGTTTTTGATGACATCAATATTCATAGAGATATTTACTGGGATCGTCTCCAATATATCAGTCATTTTCCTTTGGTATAGACACCATGCCCAGCCAAGGGATTGACTACCCCATCAACACTTCCAATAATGGATGACTTAAACTCTCCATTCTCTATTTGACCAAGTTCATGGAGGAAATATGATCTATGATGCAGATACCCCCATGGAATTTAAGATCTGACCATTCCCTCAATAATTGCTTCATCCGATGGAAAGATGGTATCTAGACAATCTTGAGATATCGAATCATTTTGAGCCCAAAGAGGCTCAGAAAAAAAATCATCCTCCTCCATGACTACGAGAGTTTAATCTGGCTCTACCATGGTCTACTGAATGGCTTGATACGCTACTTCAATTGCAGACAAATTTTCGTCCATCCCGACATGGACCCAACCTTCAACCGAACTAGATGGTGAGGGAAGCATCCATGGCTCATGCATATACGACATTCTAAATGAGACGACCCTATTGATAGGAGTCTTATAATATGGCTTGTGAAATCCGACTGAAGTGGCACGAACATACGAAATCAGTACAAAAAAATTAAAAGATCCCATGAGCGAAGGATACAATCCACAACCGATACTCTCAGTTGCCACCTCGGAGTTTTTGATCCAGGGGAAGGTGGTCTCAGGGCTAGTTGTCACATCAGAAACTTTGGATGCCTCTTGATAAATGGTGACAATTCTTCCCTCATGGGGAAAACATATAATCCAAAATACTACTAAAACAACAACCATCATGGCATATGTCCAACTTCTTCCTAACAACATATTATAGTCTACCGACGTGTTGACTACTTCAACCTCCACGCAAATGGATTTTCCCCCTAGTGTAACTAAAAAATAAGGAATCAAACCATGTGTTTGAAGTGAATGTTGATTGAAGGTAGTCAAGAGTGTCAGAGAGGGGGTAAGCTCAGCAGAACCGATAGCTTTCCAACATGGCAAGGACATTATGCACATTGAAGCACCTTCATCAATGACGGTTCTCTTAACCAAAATATTGTTGCAAACAAACCTAATATGAAAAGATATAATATATGGAAGGTGGGGACTCACATCAGTAACATAAAATTTCATTACGAGATGACTGGAAGAATAAATAGCTCTTATAACCGACAAAAATGAAGTGCACTGCGAGGGAAAACTTTGGAGTACCTCCAAAGTGGACATTTCACATGGTGCCTAAGCCAAATCTTTGACAATTGAATAATTGGCCGCAGCTCTTACATTGGGTTTATGTATTGTATGTTTATAAATACCTTTAGTTATGCATGGTTTTGTCTCTTTATGAGGCTTCTCTATGTGGAGAAGGGCCTGATCTTCTGAAGTTTTCTTACCCTTCTCGATTGACTCTGGATTATCATAATTCCTAGATCTTGTCGAAAAATTTACATCCTTTAGCTTTGAATGTTTAAGAATATTTACTTCTACTTGATATCCATTTGACTAAGGCACACTTGAAGCACCCCCTTGTCGGTTGAAGTTGGAAGAACCACCCTACAAATTCTTACCTTATGGAAAGGTATTCCTCAACACTGCAAGTTGTTGCTGTTGATTCAACTTTAAAATATGTTGATATTATTCCATTCATGGAACTGATGTGTAAGTTGATCTTACTCACAAATCTTGCAAGGAAATTTCACCTTCATTTTTTCATCTTTGGCCCCATCAACATTCATTATCAGATTTTTTGTTATTTCCCTCACTACCCTTCTTACTCTTGCCTTTTTTCTTCTTTATGGGTTGTTGAGAATCCTTCAAATTCTTTGTTTGCATATAATATACGTCCAAATACTAGGTGGCAAGGGTGGCTGAGCCAGAGGTTGGACTAGCCGTAGGTTGTTGAATAGCAAGTTTTTCATATGGCTTGTAGCTAGGTCAGTGTCTTTAGTTTGAGTGGAACCCACTATGTCGTCGGTATGTGGGTTTGACTTTGGATTTTCCAAGTCAAGAGTATACCTCAATGCATTTGGAATAATATCATAGAGCATGCTCGATTGAGAGTATATGAGCCCTAATTGCTACTCCTGAAAGATTGCATGTTCCTCCGAAAACACCCTTGAAGTTGCAACATCTTTCGAAATATAGGGGAGTAGAGATTTCAAGAAAGATTCAAGGAGGAACTCTAGTGGAACTATAGCCTTAATCAATATTTTCCTTCTCCTCCATTCCTTAATGTGATTGGAAATGTGAATGGAATTATCTTTCTCAAAATTGGGCAATAGTTTTGTCCCGGCATCATACCAGATAGGGAGTTGGAAACGGTTTAATAAAACCATGGCTAAATCACCGAAAGTCAAGTACTTCCCCCTCTCAAGTTCAATATACCACTTGGAAGCACCTCCAGTGAGAGTACGCTGGAAAAAACCCAACATAATTGAATCATCATTGAGTGAGTTAGATGAACACCACAAGTGGAACATCGTAACGTGGCCATGTGGATCCTTGCCACTTTTCCCTTTGAATTTGGATATGTCTGAAGATATTTTGGTTGGGACCGTAGGAAAAATAGGTTCATGATGAATGGGATCATTCATCAACTTGGACAAGTCTAGAAAATGCAGTAACGTGATTGACTGATTGGAAACCTAAAAATGAAGGTCCTAGGTTGTAACTGGCACCAGGTTGCCATAAAGAATTTTATATTGAACCAAATATTGGGATGAAACATTGTTGGCCCTAGTTAAATAGAGGAACACCTCCACCCATATGATTCCCAAAATAATAACCAACTTTTCCCCCAATGGACCCCCCCATGCATAGGAACAAATCTTGGTGTGGGGTAGACTAACCGGGAAAGGGGTTGACCCCTTGTGAAATCCCTTGAGAGGGATTCCACTGGATCTGGAGAGGGGTACTCCCCACTGACACCCCTTTTGAGGAAAAATATCCTAACCAGGGGGTGGATTGACCTTGGAAGGGGTTTCGCCCTACCGACAATGCGGATGCGGTGAAAGGGTTGCTCTGGAACCCACTGTAAAGTGTGAACGGGGTCGATGTAGACAACATACTAGCAGATTGAGATCTGATACTCATAGAGGCGCCCCAGTCCCATGCATTTTTAGGGATGGAATATTGCAAAGATATGTTTTCGACGAATGGGGTTGATGCAGTGAAAGGGTTTCTCTGGAACCCACTATAAAGTGTGAACGGGGTCGATGTAGATGACATACTAGCGGATTGAGATCTGATACTCATAAAGGCACCCCAGTCTCATGTGGGTTTAGGGATGGAAGATTGGAAAGATCTGTTTTTAACGAATAGGGTTGACGAAGGAATGTGACCCTCGCCCCAAGAAACAACTTGGTAAGGAGATGAGGTGCTCCCTACACCAACATTCAAATACTGGAGCACTGACTGAGAACTAACCAACACGTTAAGTGTGTTCATCGATGACATTATCTAATATAAATCATTCGTTGTTGATGAAAATGATGCAGTTACACTCAAAAACTGAGTGGGACCGAGGACCGATAAGGCAATTCTAATGGTCGATGTGACGATGGTGGATTGAGCCACATTTTTCATTTAACCCGACATACCAGGAGGAAGTATTCCCCTAGTAACTATCTTCGAGGTGGGAGTTGCAAGGGATCCCGACCTTGACACTGGTTGAGTGTTGTCCATAGCGGCCCAATGGAGAGGGATACTATTAGCAAAGTTCAAACTGGAAGGTGGGACTTTTATGATTGGAAATGAAAAATTCCTAGATAATGGAGGATTGAAATGAGGGTTTAACTCCTCACCACCAAGATCCTCAAAAATTACCTCCTCTGGTTCTGAAGAGTTGACTTCCGGAGGATCAATTTCTACGATCTCAGTCTGACCAATCGATATGAAAGTGTCGAATCAATCAAGTCGATGCCTTTGTGGATGTGGGGGAGAATTATTCCTAACCTCTTCCTCAAGAGGAAGGCCTTTAATTCTCCTCTATATTTTGGGTGTTGGTTGGCCACTTTGAGGGATTAGCTCTCAATGAAAACCTACTCGTCTTCCTAAATTCGAACTATGTTCACCAATCACACCACTACAAAGCCCTAAAATACAATACAAACACAAACAAAATTTTTCAATATTTTTACTCAAGTGGATTAGGTCTTGAGACCGGAATAACAACAAAGTGGGCTGGAGCCCTTCCGAATGGGGCACAAGTTGATTAAGTCACATGGACCAATGCACGAACATATGAAAAGTAGTTATCCTAACCTCCACATATCAACCTTATCTTGTGCAAGTACCCACACTTCGCGGGGCATCCTCCAGTAGTACTAAAGTGTGTTATACAAGTTATTACCCAGGTACTATGACAACCCCCCGCAGTCACCTTGTGATATACCTAGGAGAAGAAACTATGATTACGAGCTCGCATTCGGTGCCTAGTGGGAATATTTAACAGCAGGGATCAAAATTGCGGGCAATGTAGCAAATCCCAAAGCCTCTAAATCACTGCCTCTCATAGAGGTATGGGCATGATCGAAACCCTCAATACACAATCTCTCCACTACACTCGGTCCATATTTTGAGGGGAATTTCCTCATTTATTCCTTACATGACCTCATGTTTAACTCATGTGTTAGAGGAGATTCCATACCAACCTATACGGCAACTGGATTCTTGACTCCCTATCTCAAACACTTATATTGGTTTAGTGGCCTTGGAGAAATTTACTGTCCAACCTATACCAAGGCCCTTGCCTAAACTTGTCTGTTCACCCTAGAAAAACGAAAGTTTCAAATAGATTTTAGTTACGCTTTCATTTTAATTGGTTGTTATTTACTTGGGAAGGGTGTGGATGCAACTTTGGTGATGTTCTGACTTAATCCAAAAGAATGCAAAATAAGAACACAATGCATTTTCTTCAAATGAAAAAATGGATGTAACTATGCTTATAAAACAAACTCCTTTTCTTTTCAATGAAAGGAAAACATTTTGAATGTAATATTTAAGACACCTTGAAATGCAAACTACAATTTTATTTTCAAAAACCCAATGCAAACAAGAATGCAAAACATGCACACTAGATTATTTTTTATTTCCAATGAAATCCTACCACTACCAAAGCACTATAAAAGTTAACTATCTGAATGCTAAATAACTAACTCTTTTCTTGCGATGATTAGAGGCAAGGGTTCAAGAAAGGAGAAGAAAGAAAAAACGTTGTTCTTTTTCATTTACAAAAGAAAATAAAAACAAAGAATTTCATTTTTTTTCTTTTTGAAACAAGGAGAAGTAGGTAAAGAGATAGAAAGCACTCAGCCAGAAAACCACTAAAAAATCAGTGAGTCTGGACGTTCAAACTAACAAGGATGATCTTCCAATCAACAAGACAAACCTTATACAAAAAAACTCAAGCAAGATCTTATATTTTTCTGTATAATACACTTTCAGATTTCAACAAAGCAACGCCAAGAAGAGACTCAAGACAACCCAAACAACTGAGAAAACCAAGCCATAAACCCATAAATAAAGAGGATTTTGTTTTTAAAACTCCAATTTAATACAGGTCTGGGACTATATGAAATGCAACTCACGGATATCCGTGGGATGTAGAAGTGCAAATCACAGATGTATGCAGTTTGTAGAACAACAACACGTGGATGGCTAGGAAAGCTTAGAAAAATAAAAATCCACTCTAGTATAGAGGGATTTAGAACTTAATAACAATTCTTGGGAGGCTAACAAATCTGTGAAAAAACTCAGAAAATACAGAAAACACGACAAGGAAAGAAACAAGAAAGGGAACCTAACCAAACTGACTCAAACTAGGAGAATCCCTAGTATGGTCGCCAATTCTGATTAAGGGATTTTTCCCCTTATGATTTTGGGTCAAATCACAAGAGATCAAGACTATATTGAGAAGACTGAAATATTCCCTCACGAACAAGCATGCAATACTGAAATAATAACTACTTTTTCTAGGAGAGAGTAGGGAAAGAAATAAGGAAATAGAGTGCACCTTAAGTCTCTTGTTTGATGTCGATCACCACTCCTGCTTTTTGAAGAGCTTCTGAATATTTACCGAAACTTGCAAGCAAAATGAAATCAAGACAAGCACTTCTTATGAAATCAAGACAAACACTGCTACGAGGTAGTTATGACAAATCAAAGACACACAATATTGCAATGAATACAAAATTGGAGGGAAAGATATCTCTTCTATTAACACCAAATATGAAGGTTAGTTACAACCTGACTCTCTTCTGGCATTGCTTTAGAGCCAACTTCCTAAGTTCCTCCCGAAATCCTTCAAGCATCAAATCAGCCACAATACTCTTCCTTGGATAGCCTAAATAGGGATAAGGAGACACCCTATGATTATATAAGAAGGGAAGAGACATTGGAAAAGGAGTTTCCAGATTGGGCCATGTCACTCAGAGGATAATAAGGATAGGGAAGCTTGCTAGATCTCAGTAACATAACCTTGCACCAAAATACTTCTCCTCTCCTTATCCCTCAATGGTGATTTTATATCTTCCCCAAGGGGTTGGGGGAGTTGGATTCTGTTTTGTATGGGAATGGGGTCATTGGGAAACGAGCCCAACCAAAAACCTCACCCGAAAACTAAGAATTATTTTATTTTTTCCATTTTTTGAGGGCATTCGAGGGTTGCAAACTAGGAAGTCGTAGATGTTTGCACTTTGAATCAAAGGATCCTATAGATATGTGAAAAAGACATATTTTTTAGATACTTTTGATGAGGAAAGTTGGGAAAATGTTCAGCAAGCCTTGGGAAAGAGTTAGGCCATGACACAAATGCATAGGTGTGGCATTATGTGCTATAACAAGCATGTTCACTACAGTCTCATGAGCATCATGAGCTTCATCATTCCAAAATTATTCATTCACATTGGTGAGAACTTTCATGAAGCATTCCCTTGCCACAAAAACACCACATTGGGTGGTCACTCCATCATCCTTGTTGGTGGCATAGGCCAATTGTTGCATATAAAATACATTCTAATGTATGTAGGAACATCTCATGGCAACAAAATTTGGTGAATCTTTGACACAGTTGTCACATTGGACATTATTTTCCAACAACAAGGAAGCAACCCTCACTTATTGAAGTTGCAAGAACTTGGTCCTTTGATGCTCACTGGACCAAGGAAAAGTGGAAACAAAGGGAGAACACCATGATTGTCTTTTCCCCCCTCCAATACTTTACAATTCATTCTATAGATTCAAATTGTTATAGACTCAAGGGTTATCTCAAACAATCTTGAGCTAGATGTGCGATTTCTCCCACAAATTCGGGGAGGTCATGAGTTCAACTCTCTTAATCCCCTCAAGGTTAGGCTCCATACTTAGGGTCAACAATTTACCTCATTTACCATATATGGATCATGGGGAAGTAATTAGAGGTATTTTCACATGATGTTTTCCCTAGGAAAAAAAGATTCAGATTGCTACATTTATTTTTGTTGGAGTGATATCTTTCTCTACAAACCTTTTTTGCAAAATTCCCAATGATATTGGTTCCTCCAATGAAGAAATTATTGCAAGTTGGGAACAAATAAAAAATTCATATAATGCATGGAATATTAATTAGAAACTTGAATAACCTTGAAATAATCATTACATAGATGTTCTTGACGATGAAATGCATGTCGAATGTCCCATGTAATTAGATGAATGGGAAATCCTATCTCAGATCCACTCTAGCAACACCATCCAACTTAGTGACCTTGACATGCTTAGTCTTTGTGGCTTTGACAAAGACCATGATTGGAACCATACTTATATCCGTGTACACTTACAAGAGACAATGATACATTTGATAAAATTCAATGGCTCAAAACACCAATTTCTACATGTTTAGTCGACTATTCCCTTTTCACAAGACTCCTTATCCCCCACCCAACACTTAGCTTACAAGATTGTTCTAACCCACTTTTCAAAAAATAAAAACAACCCTACACTAAAAATGATCATCCACGCTATTGTGGGCATAGAAAAGTCATACTTAATTGGAGGCATTCAAGTGCACTTCTAGTAAGCTCAATCAATAAAATCAATACCTTGCTACTACTTTATTTTATTGGTGTTGTAGCAACCTTTAATATACATGCAACCCTTTAAATACATATAAAAGGGATGAAACCTCTCAAGGGACATCAATTTCAACTTTCCAAGAAGAGATAAAGCATGTTCACTACATTCTCATGAATGTGATGAGCTTCATCGGTCCAAAATTGTTCAGTCACATAGATGAGAACTTGCACGAAGCATTCCCTTTCCATAGAAATACCACATTTGGTGATCACTCCATCATCCTTCTTAGTGACATAGGCCAATTTTCACCCATAAAATACATTCCATTGTATGTAGGAACATCTCATGGCAATATACTCTGGTGAAGCTTTGACATAGTTGTCACATTGGACATTATTTTCTAGCAAAAAGGAAGCAACCTTAACTTATTGAAGTTGCAAGAACTTGGTCCTTTGATGCTCACCAAACAAAGGAAAAGAAGAGAAAAAGGGAGCACACCATGATTGCTCGTGTTTTCCCTGATACTTTACAATTTGTTATATAGATTCAAATTTGTATAGCCTCAAGGGTTAGCTCAAGAAGTCTTGAGAAAGATGTGATATATATCCCCCAAAATTAGGGAGGTCACAAGCTCAAATATCTTAATACTAAAGATTAGGCTCCATACTTAAGGTTGACAGTTTACCTCGTTTACCATCCATGGATCATGGGGAAGTACTTAGAGGTTTTTTTACAAGATGTTTTCCTTGGGAAAAACAGATTCTAATTGCTACGTTGTTTTTTGTTGAAGTGATATCTTTCTATACAAACATTTTCACAACATTCCCAATGATATTAGTTCTTCCAATGAATAAATTATTGCAAATTGGGAACAAATAATAAACTCATATAATGCATGGCATATTAATTGAAAACTTGAACAACCTTGAAATAATGATTAGATGAAATGCATGTTGAATGTCCCATGGAATTATATGAATGGTAAATCCTATTTCAGCTCCACTCTAGAAACACCATCCAAATTAACAACCTTGACATGCTTGGTCATCGTGGCTTTGACAAAAAACATGATTGGAACCATACTTCTATCATTGTACACTTACAAGAGACTATGATACATTTCATAAACTTCAATTGCTCAAACTAGTAATTTTGAACATGTTCACCCTTCCATTCCCCCTTCACAAGACTCCTTATCCCCCACCCAACACTTATCTTACAACATTATTCTAACCCACTTTTCAAAAAGTGAAAACAACCTTACACTAAAAATGATGATCCATGGTACTATGGGCATAGAAAATTCATACTTAATTGGATGCATTAAAGCACACTCCTAATAACCTCAATCAACAAAATCAATCCCTTTATACTACTTTCTCTGATTGGTGTTGTAGAAACCTTTAAGACAATCTATATCATGTCCATGGCCCAAAAAAAATTTTCTACAGAAATCAAATGTGAGAAACAATTATCCTTGATAGGGGCTCTTAGAGAAAATGCCCCTTTTGAGGGTTCAAAATGAATTTTCTGACTCTAAATTGTAGAGGGCTAGCTAACCTCTCAAACAAGTTGTCCTTAAAGAGATTAGTTTACAATATCAAACCTTCTATTATATTGTTGCAAGAGATTATGATAGACAAGGAGAAAATCACTCAAGATCTTTCTAAATTGTTTAGTAGTTGGGAATTTAGTTTTATATATTCGATTGGGATATTGTGAGGGAACATAACTGACTGGAAAAAAATTCTCAATTACCCTTACTAATTCTCGGGCCTTTCCTATGTGATTAGGTATCTCCCTTTATTCTTGGGATTTGGGGGAATAGATCATAGTGTTGAATATTTATGGTCCTTACATGCACAGGGTAAAATATTGGAATAATTTATTCAAAATGGATCAATGGTGATAGGGGGAGATTTGAACTTCACTTTAGAAGATTCATAATTTTTGGGATTGACAATGCTATTGGACTACCTTTCAAGGTATTTTCTTAGAAAATTGGAAGATGATATTTCCAGTCTTAAGAATATCCACAATGCATGTTTTTAGTCTACGTTTCAAATCCATAACAAGATCCATCGTCAAGGACAAAAGTCACACAGATAAGAGGAGAAACAACCATATTAATAATATTAATGTATGCTATCAGTTTGTATTGATATTAATGTATTCTAGCAAGTTTTGTATTAATACAATCCCTGCTCCTCTTCTCTATGCGAATTTTTTCTTGACGATGGAACCTACCATCGATTCAAAACATAGAACAAAAGCATGCACTGTGGATATTTTGAAGACTGAAAATGAATCCCACCACAAAAATATTAACACATGGAAGAAGATAGTCTATTGGATATTGAACGAGCTAAACTATCCCTACCTGGAGAAACAAGAGAGTGGGAGAAGCTAGAATTTCCAAGAGGCTCAATTTATTATTCATTTCTAAGGCCTTTCTTGATAAAGTCATTCAAATTAAGTAATGGGCCATCTCAACGGAACTTTGATCATAATATTGTAGTGTTGGAAGTTGCACCTGCACTAGAGAAACCTACCAACCCCTTTAAATTGAATTTAGAATGGTTGAATGTGGAGGAGTTTGTAGGGAAAATCAAAGTTGTATGGAAAACTTATAATGGTAACCTAAGAGAATTTGATCCCATTCAATTTCACCAAAATATGAAAGAATCAGAAAAGGTAGATGTTAAATGGGAAAGAGAAAAAAAGTATTGAGATGATAGGATTCTTAGATAAGTGGAGGAAGCCTTGGATTTTCTCTACAATAGTGATGGGTTTGGGTATATGAGTGAGGAACAAAAAATTAAAGTAATGCTCCTAGAAGACACAAAGATGCATATACTTCTGGAAAAATAAAAATAA
>JASDQU010105178.1:62318-77524 GCA_032191745.1 Picea mariana
AAATGGAAAAGAGAAAAAAAGTATTGAGATGATAGGATTCTTAGAGAAGTGGAGGAAGCCTTGGATTTACTCTACAATAATGAAGGGTTTGGGTATATGAGTGAGGAACAAAAAATTGAAGTAATTCTCCTAGAAGACACAAAGATGCATATACTTCTGGAAAAATAAAAATAATGGAGGCTCAAGAGTGGGGATTTGTGGCTATAGGTGGGTGATGAGAATACAAAGTTTTTTCATAGATATGCATGTTACAAAAATAATGTTAATTCATATGGAAAATTGGTAAAGGTGATGTTACTTGGGAAACAAACTTCAAGGACATGGAAACTGAAGACTTCAATCATTTATATTCCTTCATTAAAGAGGAAACTTGTGCTACAATAGCAAAGGTAATTATGTTGTCAGACTCCTTCCCTATATTTTTCAATCATGAGGATAAGTAGGCCATGATAAAGGAAGTTGGGAAAGAAGAATTGTACTGGGATCTTGCATAGTTTTTGAAAGGAAAAAATTCATGGGCCAAATGATCTTCCTGTGGATTTTTTCTTGGGTTGTTATGATTTTATAGAGGAAGGCTTAAGAAGAGTTGTGGAGACTACAAGAACTCAAGAAAAATATTGGGATATTTCAACAAAAATTTCCTAGAAATGATCCTAAAAGAATTTAATCCAAAATCCTTTGAGAAATTTAGGTCAATCTCTTTATGCAAATACATTTATAAAATTATTCCAAACGTTATTGCTAGTAGACTGAAATTTTTTTTATGAAAACTAATCTCCAGTGAATAGGCAGATTCATGAGGCAATGAGGATAGGTCAAGAATGTCTTCATTCAATAAAATTCAAGAACCAAATATCAATGGTGATGAAAGTGGACATTTCCAAATCTTATGAAAAGGTAAGTTGGCTTTACCTTATACTTATTCTAATTCATTTGGGTTTCTTTCATCAGTTCATTGTTTGGATTGTGAATTTCACATCATTAGTATCTTTTGTTGTGTTGATAAATAGAGCAACATCCCACTTCTTTTTATTAGGAAGAGACCTTAGACAAGGGTGCCCTCCAAAAACTTTTCTATTTGTTTGAATATTTGAAGGGTGAAGTAGGTTAATTAAAGAAGAAAAAGGAAACAGTAGCTTCAAAAGGGTATCTATTGGAACATCTTACAATATCACACATCTATTGTTTGTAGATGACATTCTGATTTTATAAGAAGGCACTAGAAGGGTAATTGAGAAGTTCAAAGGTATTCAAGATTTATTTTGTAAGGCAATTGGTATTGTAATAAATATGGAAAATCCATGATTACTCTATGGGGGGTATATGAGTAGGAAAAGATCCAATTTTTTTTTCCAGTTATTTCCTTTTCAGATAACTGATTTAGAATATAGAGTGGAGTATCTAGGTTTCTTTTTGAAAACAAACCTGTATAAAAAAATGTGACTAGTAGTGGTTGATTGCTAAAGTTGAAAAGAAAGTAATCACCTGGTGCAACATGTGGCTCTCTAGAGGAGGTTGTCTGGTATTGGTAAAAGTAGTCTTGGAAGTGATTCTAGTGTACTAAATATTTCTTGCCTGGGTCCTAAAAAGAGTTATGGAATTCATTATTTATCTTTGTTACAAATTTATTTGGTCTAGAGATCAAAAGAAGAAAGGATTTATGCTAGCCTCTTTTCTCAAAGGCTCTTGCTACAAAAAATGTGTGGAGGCTATTTCAAGGAAAACGTTCGTGGATTTAGATTGTAAGAGAAAAGTATATATCCCTTGAGATAGTGGAGGACTAGGTTATAAATCCATTTAAACAACTAAACAATGCCTCAATAATTTGGAAAGTTGTTACCCATGTATTCCATCCAGTTGGTAATTGGTTGATATGGAAATTAGGAAAGAAGAAAATTTTCAAATTGACCTTGACCCATGGGTAGGAAGCTTATGCAAATAATACCCTCTAGATGATACATGAGTTAAGAGACAAAGGGTATTATAAGCATCAATAGGTTGCAAAGTGGAAAAGGATTACAACTTGGCATCAACAATGGATATCTTGGGAAGATCTAGGATTGGGGGAATAATATGTTGAGATATGGAAAAGGTACATAGACATCTTGAAAGATTGCAATGTTAGACTCAAAGAAGAGGAGGATCCACTAATCTAGTCAGTGAATCTTGTTGATATTATGTTCCTAGAATATGTTACAAAGAACAAATAGAGGAAGGAAGAGAAGGTATTTAGATACGGTGGTAGAGAACTATTTGGAAATTAAAATTCCCTACCAAAACCAAGATATTCATGTGGCTAATTTTACACAATAAGGCACCCACATGGGAGTTCCTTTAGAAAGGGAATTCCATTGGGCCAAGATGGTGTAGTCAATGTCAACATGCATAAGAAACTATATATAATATATTTTAGAAAAATAGGGTGTGCTCGTTTCACCATAGAAAATATAGCAATATTGTCACCCAAACATAGGCACAAAGGCCACCCCCGAGCACCTTAACCTTGAAAGATAGAATAATTATGAAAGCAGACCAATATCCAACCAAGGTAGCACACTTTTCTCCAAGGCTAGCGCACCAAGAAATAATAAAAAAGGACCAAGCAGAAATTCCAAACCATAGCCAAGAGACCAAGTCACCATTGTTGCAATTGCAACTTTCCTCCAATCATGCACACTTATTGTCCTTATGCAGTTTTGAGTGAGTGAGTGACAAATGAGCTCTAGCGCCCTCCATTTATACTACTCTATCTCACTTGACTGGGCCGACTTCTCTTCCTGGAGGCTAATAACTTAATATTAAATATTCCCTTGAGCCGACTTGTCTTCTACGGTTATTATCCAACGTTTTAGGGTTGCTCTTGCTTCCCATAATATTCTAGTCTCGTCAAAGGTTACACATGGAGGTTAATACCTCCCACAACTACCATAATATCAACACTCCCTCCTAGATATGGAGGTGTTAAATGAAATGGTCTTGAGAAAAAAACAAACCATTCAACCAGTAGCATCATCATAACCACACAAGCTATCCCATGATCAAATCACGAGCACCATCATCACTATCCAACTAGATAGTCTCCATGGAAATCAGAACAATGCCATCCAATAGAACACAATTGTGTCTATTCATAGTAGTATATAACTACTATCTAGTGGTACACAACCACTCTCAGTAGCACACTGCTACTAACCAGTGACACACAATCACTACCAGTGGATCACATCCACCACAATAGTATACAACTACTATCTAGAGACATGCAGTGTCTACAACAATCATACCATCTAATATCAACCTGCATAAACAATATTATGATACAAAGTGAGTCATCTGGGCCATTCTTCCACTCACATATGTGAGATATGGAAGAGCATCTACCCTCGGAAAGTGAAGCATCAATCATGGGCTATCTGGACTATTCTTCTCAAGCACAGAAGAATAATTGTCCCTAATTTCCGAACCTGGACCATTCACCTAACTAAGCCATTCTTATGACACTAATCATAGTGCAACCTAGAGAGAATGAGTCTTCCCTAGGGAATTATTGTCCCTGATTGTTGAACCTGGACCATTCACCTAACTCGGTCATTCCTCCAGCACTAATCATAGTGCGACTTGGAGAGAATGATTATTCCCTAGGGAATGATTGTGGAGACCATTTCTTAAGGAAAGTATTTTCCTGCACCAACCTCCAAAATGAACCATTATTCAAAACGGATCACAATTGCGAACTTCAAAAGAATGATTGCTCGGTGAGAAAGACCATTCTACTTGACTATGAATCGGAGTGACTTCCAAGAAGAATGACTATCTTAGACCATTCCCCCACACTGGCCACAAGGGGAATCCTTGTCTATGGTACATCAACAATATATCGGACCATTTTCATTAGGAAAATGAATGTCCGATATGGACCATTTTCCGAATTGGAAAATGATTTCCTGTTAGAAATATCGAACCACTTTCTAGACTGGAAAGGAACTGCCCAACCTAGACCATTTCTTGAATTGAAAAATGACTATCCATAAATCAATAACATATCAGTTCTCCCTCCCAACCTGGGAGTAATCACTTCCTTTTCCAATAAGGAAGTCATCTTCATGAGCCCCAGCTTGTCCCTTAAGTACACAAAATTTTCATCTTGGACAGAGGCATTATCGAAATATCTTATATCTGTGCATTTGTGGAGATATACTGGAGAACCACTTCTCCCCTCTGGACTTTATCACAGAGAAAAAAATTCTTGATATCAATGTGCTTTGACCTGTCATGGAACATTGGGTTCTCTGAAAGCTTCACACAGCTCTGATCATCAGAATATATCACAGTCAAATCCAACACCTGATCAGATAGTCCAGAAACCAACTTACGGATCCACATTGCTTCCGTACAAGCATCACAGGCTACAATATATTATGCTTCTATAGTGTTGAGTGTAATATAATTTTGTTTCATGCTAGCCCATGATATCATGGAAAAGATCAAACTAAAACATATCTAGGAGGAACTTCTTCTATTATCTGCACTCCCTACCCAATCTGAATTGATAAATCCATGCAGCTGTACTCAAACACCCCACAAAGAAATTTCAATGTATTCTTTGCAATTATTCAATTCTCATGGCTACTTCCATCTGGAACTGGATCAATATGTTCACAACAAAGAAAATTCTTGGCCTAGTTTCATCAAATATATCAAAGAGCCAATCAACTTCTGGTACATGGACAAGTCTACTAGATCAGAGTCTCTCAACTTCTTCAGATCTGTCATCATGGGAGTTTTCCATGGATTTTCAATCCATCATCCCTAACTACTGAGTAACCATTATGATACAATTTCTTTGTCATAGGAGGTTTTATGAATGCTTCTATTTTACATGAGATGTTCTACATAAAGTTTCTTGAATCCATAAAAGGTCTTCTTCCATCTGCATGCATGGGTCTCTTTCTGGTATACCTCAAAACCTTGAGATTAATCTACATAAGCTTCTTCCTTAATTGCTTTATTGGAAAGAACAATATTTACATTCAACTAATGTAAACTTCAATGCATGGATACTGCAAGAGATATAATGGCTCAGATAAAGGTATATCTAGTTTTTTGGAACAAGTTGTCATCATAGTCTTCTCCCTCCTTCTAGGAGAACCTCTAGTTCTGAATCTCGCCTTGTATCTATCAATGCTTCCATTCATAAGTCTTTTTCACAATTTATTACACACAATTTTTTTCATCATAGCTTCCTTCCATTCCTTCTGCTAGACTACTTCTAGTGGGTTAAAACCATGATGGTAGTCTCATGATTCTCAGTATAATAACTGGTTGTTCTAGCTTTTCTTTCTTTCTTGGAATCTTCATGTTCTTCCTCATGTTCCTTTTTTTTTAACTTTGGGGTCCATGGAGTCTTCTCATGCCCTTCCTTCCTGAATATTCCACCTTCTTCCTTTCGTCATAGAGATGTATATGGACAACCAAGAATTCTCAAGGCTTCTTTTCGAAGAAAATCTTCTTCTAGAGTCAAACTGAACACATGCTTCTTATTATGGATGCTACTTCCAATGAAAAACATGGGTATATATTACATAGTCTTTCTGGATTCTTCTTCAATGGATCATATCATTTAGGATTAGATCCCTCCTAATCCTAGTGTCATGCTTGAATGCATCCTCTTCTTTTAGAATTTTTCAATCAGCTCCCTCCATCTGAGAGAGTCCATGCTTCCATTTTCATCCTTGTTGCTTTCTGCAAAGTGTCACAAGTCTTATTCTAGTTTCCTCTTCATTATTGACTTCTTTCTGGTCTGAATACTTCTGGGTCTCTTCAAGTTTGATTCTGATTTTGGCCTATCTGAAAGATGTTACTTATATAATAGATTCCTTAGGAATTTGTCACCAAAGATTTTCAACGTACTTTATCATTTTCATGTACATTACTTGACTAGTAGTCATCGTAATAGCAATCCTTATTGTGTTATTCTTCCATAGGTATTGTTTCACTAATGATCCTATCTTCTAAGAAATATATACACATGATATGTACAGGAACTATGTAAACATGGTATGTACAAGAACTACGTTACAAAGGAATATTTTTACCTTGACTAGAAGAAAAATTATGCTTCATGTTGCTTGACTTTCATTGAGGGTTCCTTTTCTTCGACAACTGTTGCTTCATGTGTTTCATTCATTTTCTTTAATGCAGGACAATGGTTCCTATAGTGACCATATTTTCAACTGTTGAAGCGTTGTATTTTTGACATATCCTTCTCTTGATTTGGTTTCTTCCTTGAGTCAAACTTCTTCTTATTCTTGAATTTATTGAACTTTGTTGTGTAGGCTTTATCATCATCTTTATTTTGTGCTAATCCTTTATTCTTCTTGTGCACAACAGGTCCAAATCTCTTCAAATGTGAGATACTTTTTTTTTTTGTTCATGCTTGCAGCAAATGCATACCATGACTTGGGAAGGCCATTAAGTATGATATTTATTAGTTCCTTTTCTGAAATAATTTCCTTAATAGCTTGTAGTTGATATCTTAAGTAAGATATTCTTGCAAAGTATGATGTTATGGTGTCATCATCATTCATTTTCATGTCATGGATCTCATTCTTCAAACTCATCACTTGTCCAATATTTTTGACTGAGAAGAGATTAGTTAAAGCATCGTACATCTTCTTGGATGAGTCAAGATGAGAAATGTAGGGTATCAAATGGTCCTTTATAGAGTCCACTATGATACTCATAACATTGATGTCATTGTCTTTGAACTTCTCCATAATTGTAATGTTCTGAGGTTCCTTCTCTTTTCCTACTTCAAACTATGGTTCCATGATCTTGTCTTTCACGATATCCAACACTTTATTCTTGGAAAGGATGAGGTAAATCCTTGTCTTCCATGCTCTGAAGCTAGAATCCCCTTCTAACTTGTTTTTTGACTTCATAGAGTAAGTCATGACTACTTTGACTTGGTCAACCTTTGACTTTGACCAAAAACTCAAACTTGATGCCTTGGCTTGTTGATCGTACCAGGAGGTGTGCTAGGCTAGGGTGCACTAGGATATCCAGGAATTAGGTCAAGCTCTTCACTTAAGGTTCCTCAACAAGAGGGTTAGGGTTTCATTGCTGCAGCAAAAATATGACTGCAACTGTAACTGCAACTGAGAAAATCTTTCTTCCAATGGTTAGACTGTTTGAATATAGTGTGGGACCATAACCTGTTAGAAAAATACAGTGTTCGTGTTTCACCATAGACAATATAGAAATATTGTCACCAACCATAGAAACAAAGGCCACCCCTGAGCACCTTAACCTTGACAGACATAATAATTCTGGAAGCAGACCAATAGCCAACCAAGGTGGTACATCTTTCTCCAAGGCTAACATACCAAGCAAGAATAAACAAATACCAAGTAGCAATTCCAAACCATAACCAAGAGACCAAGTCACCACTTTTGCAGTTGTAGCTTTCCTCCAGTCATGCACACTTCTTGTCCTTATGCAATTGTGAGTGAGTGAGTGACAAATGAGCTCTATCATCCTCTATTTGTACTACTCTATCTCACTTTACTAGGTCAACTTCTCTTCCTGGAGGCTAATCACTTAATATTAAATATTCTCTTGAGCCTACTTGTCTTCTACAGTTATTATCCAACGTTTTAGGGTTTCTATTACTTCCCAGAATATTCTAGTCTCGTCAAAGGTTACACGTGGAGGTTAATACCTCTCGTAGCTACCATAATATCAATAATACCATCTTGGAATGCCCATATAGCAAGGCAGTATGGAAATAAGTGGAAAGGATGATAGGGATAAGAAACCTTTGGGAAGGTGAAAGTTATGAAGATGCTTATAGCTCCTAGTGTTTCATAAAGGAGACAATCAATATTAGAGCACTACCTCTTAACATAGCTTGGGGTGTATGACTATCCAAAAACCTAAATTTGTTTGAAGATAAAGAGACTTTACCTCTCAAATGTGCATTCCATGCCCTAAACATATTAAATTCCTACCCACAATTCCAAGATAAATCAATCACTAATTCTTAGTTAGAAGAGCTAATAAATAAGTACATCCATTGAGCATTTTTTGATGGTGCATCATAGGGGAACCCTCCTAAAGAATGTTTAGGAGGAATTCTATATTTATCTTCAAATCATAGAATTTCTTTCAAAACTAGAATTGGTTAGGAAACCAATAAATTCTATGAAATTATGGCTCTAAAACTAGTTTTGATGCTAGCACAAGAGTTTGGTGTAACTCAACTTCAAATCTTTGGTGACTCAAAGTTGGTTATCCAATGGATGCACAAATAAATTACTCTAAGGAATTTCACCTTACAACCTTTGTATGATGAAGTACTTAATATTCTCACATGATTCTCATATATATCTTTGTCTTACATTTACATGGATTGAAAGAGACTTGCAGATGGGATCTCAAAAGCTAGAGTTGGACTAGAACAAGGAACTTGGATTATTTATATAATCCAGAATGAACACTCAGTTGAATATGACCATGATCCTTGGATTTAAATTTTTAGCTATATTACTTTTTTTCTAAAAACAATGGACATTTTCAAGACTTTAGTTTGGATGATTGATATAACTTTTTGAATATCAGTTTTCTTTTTTTGAAGAGAATATATAAGTGTAACTTTCTACATATAGTTTTAAGTTTCAGGGTGAAGGAGACAAGTAAACAAAAATATCAAAAAAAAATATTAAATGTACTATTGAATACCATGTTGAATATATATTTTTATTTTTATTAATAAAAATGCATTTTTTCCATAAAAAAACACACACACAAGATTACACTCTAGCCTCAATAAAAGATATTAAAACACACTACATGACCCTTATCACTTAAAAAGGGATCATGGCTAGGACAAATATACATACATGCAACAACATACATATCAAGGTGATATACATACACGCTCAATGGTACTTTCCAACAACATACATATCAAAGGTGAGGAGAGGATATTGACTTTACACTTTCCAAGGTGAGTTTTTCCATGCAAGCCAAGGTGTCTATTCATCAATCATGCATACATTTTTTCCAACAGAAAATTCCTCTTATATATTGATATAATATTTTTCAAAAACAATTATACAAATACTGGTCATCAAATACTATTTCATTGATGCACCATGCTCCCTTCCAACATAGGGCCTGTAACACCCCAGGTTGTGAGCCCCCATTTTAAATAATGTATTGTTACAATGTTGAGAGGCCTGAGTGCCCAAACAATTATTAAAAGGCCAGTATGCCCAAGAAATGTAATTCTTTGATCATTATTAATAATAAACACATTGATGGCTACTAGATGGACAAGGACTAGAGTTATAGGGGGCCTATGATTCCACAAGAGAGGGGGCTTGAGAGGCTAAATGTTTATTCATATGTTAACTACCTTTTTACCTAAAGCGGGGAATCAGTTACGTGAACTTCTTGGGGAGGCCAGGAGGCTCTTGATTTCCCCAATAACATACTTAAACCCGCCCTTATTCTGATTGTGGGGTTGGTCATTGGTGTGTTCGCTCTGTCACCTTTGTGTTACCTCATTCTTACCCTCATGCACTCTCATGCACTTAACTACCTCCTCCATCCATCCTCACCTGCGTATTGGTATCGAGAAGGGGGACCGAACTGCGAAAGAATTAGCCATGAGATAGTTGGTTGCAGTGGTCGCTAGTGTGATCCAGTTGTGCCTTGAGGCCTGCATGTATAAGATGTAGCAGCCCATGTCCAGCATGGCTCATAGATGTGAGTCCTGAGAGTTCAATCATTGAGATTTTGGATCAGTTGCACTGGAGGCTCGAATAAGGAGAAGGACTGCCTGAGGGACTGTGTGGCAGAGAAAGGTGGAGGTTCGTTCTCTCAGGTGGTGCAAGTTGGGTAGAAGAGAGCTGGGTACTTGGATTGATGTGAGTGTTGGGAAGCCTGTGAGAGCATGAGAGCTGACTAGTTTGTAAAGTCAATTTCACTCTGGAACCGTCCTTGTGGATTCATAGCCCTAGCTCGGGGGTGACGTTGTTGTTGAGATTTGGAGTAGCAGTGTCTACGGTTGGGTGGAACATCCTTGGTCTGCAGCTAGTTGGTGTCATCTTTCATAAAGATAAGTGCTCTCCGTTGTGATATTATTATCTGTGTATGAATGTTTTTCCACTATATATTTAACTATCGTTAATTGAATATTTAGAACATGCATGCTTGTTGGATATTACTCTGCATGTTGTTAATTCTTTAATAAATAAAGAAGGTATTGGTATGAGAAAGAATTATAAGGGTGGGCTTGCAGGTAGTGTACCTCGGCCTGTGGCTAGTAGGGTATGTTACAGATTGGTATCAGAGCCTCAGGTTGAAACACCAGGTCAGTATCGATCGGGTTTGTTGGTCAGAGTCTCGTGGTCAATATCGAACTCTGACCATGAAATTGAAAATCTCAGGAAGAATGGAGTTGCAGAGGCTAGGTAGGAGACAAAACGTCATATATCCTTTGTAAGGGTTCGAAGGATCGTGACCGCTCCTTTTGAATTCGGGAGAGATCACCACTGTAGGATCAAGAGAGATCCAAGATCATTGGAATGGAGGACCGGTGAATAGGGGTAGTCCGATAAAAATGAAGCAAGGTTAAGGTCACAACCATTAGATTCCATTGGAGAGAGAGATCAATGACCAATAGTCATTGTGGGAAACTGAGTTGCATGGGAGTTAATTTCCCAAGGTGGTCCCGCAATCCAAACCATGGTTTCACTAAGGGGTTACATGTCAGCGTCAAGAGAATTGCGGGGTGAAAAGTGAGTTACTCCAAACCATCGATGCGCACCCCCAAAAATTGAAAGGCATGCAATGATGTGACATGCTAGCGCTCGAGCGACAAACCTTCAAAGACTCGAAGTAGATGGGAACTGTCAATCTATAGGAGGACACGCGCCCACTGATTGTGTGCTCCGGATAAAACACTCCAGGAAAAAGTGAGCAAGGAGGGGGTTTGAAGTTTGAGACTCCCAAAATCCGAAGACTCGAAATGATCCCATCCATTGATCTATCGAGAGCCACATGTCACCAGATCCAAGGATTCAGATGAAAGCCAGTGGGGCCAGACAATTTTTGAAAACTAAGATTTTCAAAACTCAAAGACTCGAAGGGATCTCAGCCATTGATTTGTCGAGAGCCACGCGTCGCCAGATCCAAGGCTTCGGATAAAAACCAGTAAGGCCAGATAGCTTTTGGAGTTTGAGATTTTTGAAGTCTGGAGTCCCAAAGAAATCGTAGTTGTCGATCCGCCGGAGAAACGAATCAGAAGATCACGAGATTTTGAGAAAAACATTTTTTTTAAGGAAAAAGGTTGAAGTTTGAGATATCCGAAGTCCGGAGCCCCAAAGTAAAACATAGGTGTTAGATTGAGGAGGACATGTGGAGTAGACCCGTGAACTTTGGGTGAAGACCCAAAGTGAATCTTAGTCATCCGATCCAAGAGGAAACGTGGTGATAGATTGGCCAGTTCAGGAATTTGGGGTTCAGGAGAATTGGAAGTGTGCTAGTATGAAAACTCCCGAAGTCCCAAAGCCCGAAGAGTCAAATTGGTGGGGCACGATGATGTCACCTGGAGGTGATGTGGACCCTATAATTATGAAGTGATGTGGCTTGCAAATGTCACCTTGGATGGCGTGGAGACATAGGATGTGTGCCACATGTCAGTAAGATTTGAGCATTTATAATATTGAAAAGTCGATTAGAACATGACACGTGTCACCCACCTGATTGGGCCACGTGTCCTCTTCCAGCATTTCACCATGTGGAGATAGATCATGTAGTCTGGAGACTAGGAAATTCAGAGGGGAAATATGTGACAGTTTGCATTGAGTCAGAAACTCCTGAGGGCCGGAAGTCTAGAGTACATATTGACCATTGATTCTAGAAGACACACGTCGAAGGATCGTCAACTTCGAGTGAAAGCACTCCAGGATAAATTGAAGGAGGGAAGTTTGAAACTTTTGAAGCCTGAAGTGCCGAAGCGATTCACAATCATCTATCTGTGGGAAGACACACGTCGACAGATCATGAACTCCAAGTAAAAGAGTTCCGGGAGGAGGCAAGAGAGAAAATTTGAGATTCTCGAAGCGCGGAGTCCCGAAGTGGATCTCGATCGTTGATCGTGAAGGAGGAAGAGGACCATTGATACAGTCCTTGATGAAATTTTTGAAGTCTCGAAGCTCTAGACAAGCACTTTTTCATCTAAGCGCAGGGTCATGGCCGTGGTCATATGTAGATTGAGAGCTTAAGGATAGAGGGATAAGGGCTGAGTTGGTTGTCTTGGATATAGAAAGGTACTAAGGAAGGATTTAGCCGTGGTTTCTAGTCGTGGTCACCCGAGAAGGTGGTTTGAAGGAAGCACCTGTGCAGGATGAAATGTTGTGTCAGCCAAGGTTAACAGGACACGATTATTTTTGGAGAATGGGGATATGGTCTCCATGAACAAAGAAAAAGAAAGAGACCTATAGCATGGTTTGGCAATTTTGTTTATCATATGAATAATTCTAACAAAATGGTCGCTTGCACATTTTGCAGAATTAAGGGGCTTAAGCACAACATCTCAGGATGTGTATTGAGGAAATGGAAGAAGGCGAGGGAGCCTCTAGTCATGATAAGGAGGCCGAAGGCCAAAATACCAGAGTTGATAATGCACAGACAAAGTCCAATGGATGCAAGGGAAAAGGAGAGCAGGAAACATTAATAGAAATGGTAAGAAGCTTGAAGATGGAAGTGCAAAGCTACAAAGCAAACAATGAGAGACTGATGAGAGAGCAAATTCATATAAATGCTTGAGTTTTGCAGAGCTTGAATCAGTTGCAGAGACAAAAGAAGAAGGGATCAAACTCAATACAAGAGGAAGAAGGCAGGTTTCATGAAAGGAGAAATGATCGTGGAAGAGTTGGTTACTCCAGAATTGCTAGCATAGATCATGGACACCACTCACCTCCTTACTTAGAAAGAAATCTTTATGCATCGGATGATCCTGTAAGAAGTACAAAGATGTCCCATGTCAGGCAACAAAGAAGGAAACAAGAGGTAGATATTTTTCAAGGAGAGATGAGGAAGCTCAAGTGATCTTCCTTTGATGGAGAAAGAGAAAGGGAAGATGATGCTGAAGCATGTTTTCTTGGGCTCCAGAGATATTTTTAGTTGCATAACTATTCATCAAATATGGAAGCCAGGATTTCCATCTACCATTTACGTGAGAAAGTTGTAGTGTGGTGGGACCAACTGAAGAAAGTGGAGCATGTTAATGAAATTAGGATCACTTGGAAACAGTTCAAGAAGTACTTCCAGAAGGAGTACCTCTCAGAGCATTTCTATGACAAGAAAATGTAGGAGTTCTTTGAACTCAGGTTGAGAAGCATGACTATGGCAGAGTATGAGAATAAGTTCTTGGTATTGTTAAAATATGTCAGGTTCATTGGTGATGAGAAAGTGAAAATACAAATATTTCTAAGTGGATTTCCAGCCTTTTATAAGGAAAAGATCAAGTATGATGAACCCAAGACATTGACTGGGGCCATCAGGAAGGATAAATTCCTATATGAGCAAGGCCAGGGAAGAGAATCCCTGTAGACATCTTGGAAGGACAAGAAAAATGTGAAGTCTGATCAGAGGAGGAAAGGATTCAAACCTCCCTTTAATAGGAATGAGCCTAATAGAAATCATCAAGATCAGTATGCTAAGGGAGATTTCAAGAAGGAATATTCCTTGGGAAAAAGGGGAAGACAACCAATCCAATGTTGGGGATGCAAGGAAGATCACATGTACAAGGATTTCCCACATAGAAAAGATAGAGTGAAGACTCTGCACAACATCCAAGAGGCTACAAAAATCGAAGATATGGGAATAATCTATGTAGCTTTAAATGATCGACAAGCAGAGTACCAGTCCAATATGATCGAGGTGGAAGGTAAGATCATAAATCAACCTGTTTCTATTTTGATTGAATCAAGAGCAATTCATTGCTACATTGATCCTAAGATAGTGGATAGATTACATTTGGAGAAAATTAAACTTATAAAAACAAGTTTGGTTCAGTTATCCACTGGAACTAAAAGAAGAACCCATGATATGGTCAGAAGTTGATCCATAAGTCTTAATGGAATGAATACTAGTATTGATCTAAATATCATATCATTGGGGTCTTATGATGTTCTGATTGGGATGGATTGGTTGGGCAAGCATCAAGTTGTCCTATATTGTCATAACAAGACATTTACATGTCTTGATGGAAATGGAAAATAGAGCATTGTGAAAGGAGTTCCAAGACCCATCTCTATAAGGGATATTTAGGCCTTACAGCTGAAAAGATGTTTTAGAAAAGGATGTCAACTGTATGTAGCTCATGTGGAAGATCCAAACAATATGAAGGGGCCAAGACTTGAATATTTCTCGATACTACAGGAATTTGAGGATGGATTCCAAGAAATACCTGTATTGCCACCAAGAAGGGAGATAGATTTCTCAATTGATTTAGTGCCAGGAGTTGTCCCGGTGTCAAAAACACCTTACAAAATGAGCACACCAGAGTTAAAAGAATTACAAATACAGTTGGAGGAATTGTTGAAGAAAGGGTACATACATCCAAGTGTTTCACCTTGGGGAGCACCAGTACTTTTTGTCAAAAAGAAGGATGTAACCTTGAGGCTATGTATTGACTTCTGACAACTGAACAAGTACACTGTAAATAACAAGTATATGCTACCCCGAATTGATGACCTCTTTGATTATATAAGAGGAGAAAATATATTTTCAAATATTGACTTGAGGGCAGGATACCATTAGGTAAGAATCAAGGAAGAAGACATTCATAAGACAACCTTTAGGACTAGATATGGGCATTATAAATTTGTAGTGGTGCCATTTGGACTGACCAATGCACCAGCTGTCTTCATGTGCTTAATGAATGGCATATTCATGAATTATTTGGAAAAGTTTGTCATAGTATTCATGGATGACATACTTATCTATTCTAAGTCTGAAGAGGAGCATGAAAATCACTTAAGATTGGTATTGCAAGTACTGAGAGAACATCAGTTGTATGCCAAGTTGAGTAAGTGTTCTTTTTATCAAAAGTAGATCCATTAATTGGGACACATTATTTCAAAGCAGGGCATAGCAGTAGACCTAGAGAAGATAGAATCCATTAGAGGGTG
>JASDQU010105178.1:129296-146585 GCA_032191745.1 Picea mariana
GTAGAGTCATCAAATAAAATATGGAAGTGGTTGTCATCCCAGAAATGACAACTATCCATATACCAATCATCACAATCGTCCTCAAAATCATACCAAGCATATATTTCTTGATTATATTCATCCCTGATGATGTCTGCCATAAGAAATCTCTCATGCATGCTATCCAATGAACTACAAAGCCTATTATTGAGGTCATCTGCAAGGTCATGAAATTTGTCATGCAATGTGTTACACAATGTGTCATACAATTGAGATTTGAATGCTTCAATTATTTCTTTGAGGTTTTGATAAGAAATATCCATCTGAGCACCCTATGAACTCTTCAGTCCCTCAACCGTCATGAAAAAAAACAAAAAATAGACCCAATAAGTTTCTGCAGAAAATCACAGTTTTTTCTGGAAAAACTCTAAAAAACTGTTGAAGTTAAAATGCTCATAACTTCACTTCCCGAACTCCGTTTCGGCTGATTTTTTTTTTTGAAATTGGATAAAATTGTGAGAGGAACTCAGATATATAATTTATTTGGGCATATTTGGCCTCAAAATGCTACAAAAATAAAAACAAATCGTGCCACCGTCCGTAGAAAAAACCCTGAAAAATTGCAGATTTTAAAACCTCAATATCTTGACCTTTCGGACTCTGTTTCGGACGATTTTGTTTTTCAACTTGGGTGTTTTTCTGAGATGAAATCAGATATACAACCTATTTCTGCAAATTATTCATAGAAATATACCAAAAAGTTCTATAATTTCGCGGCCCTCTTTTTTTCTTCTTTGAAAAAAAAATCTGCAAAAATAAAAAATATTTGCCCACAATGTCTGCCAAGGAAAGTGCTCTGATACCAATTGTTAAGAACCAAATACCTAAATACAAAGTATCACAATAGATCCAAAGATATATAAATACAATCACCACACAAGATATATGAAACCATATAGAAAACCACAACTTTATTATAGAAACCCTTGAGGTAGGGCAACACCATACAATGGATCCTATTATGGAAGGGATCCTCTCCTGTTCACTTGCCTCTTCAAGGGGGCATCCTCCTATTGAGCTACCATTCCAAATGAAATATTTCTCTTCATGTCTCATTACATTGATTGAATCCCTTTATTTAGTGCTACCATCACCTAAGAACATTCTAGAGGAGGAATCTTCTAGAAGTAGAACCTTCTAAGAAGTCCTCTTACATTTATTATATCTAATTACCCATTTATTATATCTAACCATAGTGGGCCTTATTTAATAATATAGTGGACCTAGTCCACCTTACATTTAATGACCTCCACTATTATCACTATGGGCCATCTGGGCCCCCCCACTAACTCTCTAGCTACCTTACAGAGGATCCATCACATCCGCCAACAGGTTTAGGATATTTTACAGAAGTCCAATGCCAAGTACAAGCAGCGCCATGATCAACACCGGGTGCCACATAAGTTTCAGGTGGGCGACAAAGTTTGGTTGCACTTGTACAAATAATGCCTTACAGCCCCATTGGAAGTTTCACTGAATCCGGTATGGGCCATACAGCATCACCAAGGCTATGGGTGACAATGCTTTTGTGCTCAACATTCCCCCTTTCCTTGGCCTGCACCCAGTCTTCAACGTGGCTCTCCTTCGGCCATATTTCCTACCATTATTGGACACCTCAGAGATAGCAGAGCAGTTGACACCAACATAACTCAACCTTTACTGCATGCAATAGGCATCTAGTGATCATATTTTGGACACATAGATCAAGGGCACTCGACAGCAAAGGATCCAGCTTTATCGATTTGTCAAATCATGGCAGCTCCTGCGCCAAGACAAGTGGCTCACCTGGGGCCAAATTCAACAGAACTTTCCTCATCTGATGGGGGAACTCAATGCAATGAAGACCATTTATTCCTATGGGGGGTGGATTAATCCATATTGATTTTGATGGCCTCCCACCTATTCCAACAGGTTCATTTTGGCAGTTTTCTAGTTTGGTAGATTTTTTCCTAGTTTTCAGGTCCCTGACTTGCAGGGTCATTTTGAGGCACTAAACAACGTTTTTAGAGATCGAAACAGTCGAAAATGCCCTCCATTAGATTAGACCAAAATGTGTAGTCCTCGGATAGACCTTTCCAATGGCCTATCATGCACCTAAAATAGAGATCGTATGCAAAAGTTACGAACCCGAGAAGTTGACCGACTAACTTACCTAAACGGGGCCCACATGACTTTTGGCGCTTCATATCCTAGGGTGGTTTTTGGATTTCTAGGATTTTTGACATTCTTGTTTATTGTAAAAAGGCCTTCAGAGCCTCATTTTAATTATCTTCTTGCGAATGAGCGCATCCGTCACATCTCTTCTCAGAGATAAGCCACCACCATTCTAGCAAGCTTATTTTCCGCTGCATTTTACAGTTTCAGCTTATTTCCTTATTGAATAGAAAACCAGTTTTACTGTATCTCTGTTATTCTATGTTAAGTATATTTTAAAAATCTGTATTCATTTCATTCTTTTCATAAATCCATATCATTGGTATCAGAGCAGTCTGCTCCTTGTCGTCTTAATGCATGTCCCCAACGAGGTCGGGGTACAAAGAATTGGGTCTCGAGCTTGTTTCTCTTGAGGAAAAAATCTCTCGCACGCCCAAATGACCTCTCATGGCAGGAGAAAATAAAAATGATGGGATAGGAGATCCTTTCAAAATGTTTCTTGAGGAAGCCCTCATGCAACAGAGGAATGAGATGATGGATAGTTTTGCGCAAATCCTTCGGCGACTACCAACAAGCGACGCATCTTCCTCGAGCGGAGGTGTCGCCATCTTCAAGGTACAAATCAACTTCAATATTGTTATATTTGAAGGTCATATAGACGCAGATGTTGTAGACAAGTGGTTGAATCTACTAGAAGGGTATTTTTCTGTCCATAACTTTTCCAATAGAGAAAAAATTACTTTTGCACTCCTCAAAGTCGTTCCCCATGTCAAAGATTGGTGGGAAACTTTCTATGAGTAAAAGGAAATAGAGGAACCCTCATTATTTACAGTCACTGCCACCTGGGAATCCTTCAGGAATGCTATTAAGGAACAATACTACCCTGTCGGAAGTTATGATGACTTGTACACCAAATGGACCACACTGTGGCAAGAAAGAGACCAAGCAGTGTCAAATTTCACAAATATCTTCCATACCCTGCGCACCAAGCTGGGTATCAAATATTTAGAGTGAAATCTGGTGCTCAAGTACTGCAGTGCTCCGCATAGATACATCCATACCAAAATGAAATTTATGGACATCTCATCCTTGGGCGTGGCCTATCGATATGCCATCAAAATCGAGCAGAAGCTCAAAAAAAAGACGCGACAATTTGGGCCTGGGAACCTCTCGCAGTAAAAGCCAGGAAAGGGCGGACCCAACCTATAGAACAAAGGACAGAGCAAATATGGACAGTATCAAGACAACCAGTCCAAGCTGCAAGCAAAGAAGGAAAATGAAAAGACAAATAAAGATACCGGGAAGTGGTACGACTTCCATAAGAGCCCTTGGCATAACACTACTGATTATCACTCAAAGAAGTCGTTGGTGGCTGAAGTGAAAGCCTCTGAATCAGATGCAGGTTCTGACTCTGAGTCAAAACTAGAAAGGGGAAGATGGATCATTGACGTGGAGTCAAGTGCCACCGTTACTACCACAAAGCTACAGCCTAATGAACTAGATGAGCCAGAAGAAGGAGAGTTCCTTTTCCATTCACAGATGTGGGTAAAAGGCACCCCGCTACACTTCATTATTGATAGAGGTAGCTAGAAGAACCTCATCTCAGTAGAGTTTTTCAAGCGTTTGGACCAGCCGACAACGCCGCACCCGCATCCCTGCACCATTGGATGGCTTCGCCAAGGAAGTGATCTCCGTGTCAGCCAACAATGTCGATTGTCATACGACATCAAGCCCTTCAAAGACGAGGTATTGTGTGATGTTTCTCCTCTCGAAGTTTGTAATATTCTTTTGGGCCAACCTTATTTATGGAAATGCCATGTTGTATATGAGTCTAGGAGTCATAGTGTTATTATTACTCTGAATAAGAAATTGTACAGGATACCCAAGGCAGTCCCTTCTAGTGCTATTTCCTTGATCTCTACTAAGCAATGCAGGAAGGTCATCTCTCAGACCGAGAACTTTGTATTCTTCATGATTCGTTCTCAGAGTAAGAGAAAGATCACAGCCGCATCGAGGGCCTCTGTGGCCGATCTCTCCACACAATAGAAGCAAAAGGATAAGGTTGTGGAAGAACACTCAGATGTCTTCTCCTCTCCTACCGGGGTACCTCTACACTGCCAGGTCAGGCATCCCATTGATCTGACCCCAGGTGCACCGCTACCCAATGGGCCGGTCTATCGCCGCTCTCTGTTAGAAAATGAGGAGATCAAGAGGCAGATCCAAGAACTTCTCCACAAGGGGCACATCCATCCCAGCTCATCGCCTTGTGGGAGCCCAATCATACTGGTGCAAAAGAAAGATAGGACCTGGTGACTCTCTATTGATTACTAGGCTCTAAATAAAATCACAGTTCAGAACTAGTACCCGATTCCTTGAATCGACGACCTCCTTGATCAGCTCATAGGGGCCAAATACTTCAGTAAGATTGATCTGAATTCTGGATACCACCAGGTCCCAATAGAACATATAGATGTATGGAAGACCACCTTCAAGTCAAGAGAAGGTATTTTTGAATGGTTAGTCATGCCCTTTGGTTTGACAAATTCTCCAGCAACTTTTATGAGGATGATGGACGATATCCTGTGACCTTTCACCATTACTTTTGTAGTGGTGTATCTGGATGAATTTCTCATCTACAACAAGACTTGGGTAGAACACTTGCAGCATATTCAGCAGGTTCTGGACACCCTACGGAAACAAAAACTATATGCAAACTTAGAAAAATGCTCCTTCGGCATGGACAAGATCCACTACTTAGGCTACATTGTTAATTAGCATGGCGTGCATGTGGATCTAGCCAAGATCTAGGACATCCGTGATTGGCCAGCCCCAACCACACTCTCTGAGCTTCGGAACTTCTTGGGCCTCACCAATTTCTATCGCAGGTTCATGTTGGGATTCTCTCATATTGCATGGTCCCTCAACCAAGTAACCAAGGGTGGCAGTAAGGAAAAATTTGTGTGGGGCCTGTCCCAACAACAAGCCTTTGATGAATTGAAGCAGTGCTTGTGCTCATCCCTGGTACTTTCATTACCGGACCTACAACATCCCTTTGAGATTGAGACAGATGCTTTAGACTATGCTATGGGCATCATTCTCACTCAAAATGGCCACCCCGTGGCATATCATAGTGAGACGCTATCAGATGTTGTATGTAAGTACCCTACTTACGACAAATAAATTTACTCCATTGTGCAAGCCTGCCACCATTGGAGACATTACATTCTAGGGAAGGAGATAGTCATCCACATTGATCACAAGCCACTACAATTCATGCAGACCCAAGGCAAATTGCAGAATGACCGCCATCAGAAGTGTTCCACATACTTACGACAGTTCCACCTCAACATCAAGTATAAAACAGGAAGTACCAACCGAGTTTCCGATTGCCTCATCCGACCTCCAGTCATGGCACTCACCACGATGCTAGACTCTTGTGGCCATGAGACCTCTAGATGCCCCCACCTCTATGAGACAGACCCTCACTTCTCCACCACCTACCAAATGTTGGGAGAAAACTTAGTGGTCATTGATTTCCGTCTTCAGGACGGGTGACTGTGTCGTCTGGTCCATCTCTGCATTCCATCAAGCAAGCATGTGAAGCTGTTTTGGGAATTTCACTACAGTCAAGTGGCAGAACACTTCAGCATCGAAAAGACAGTAGCAGTGATGCAAAAACATTTCTACTTGCCAAAATTTCGATAGGATGTTGGCAAGTATATCAAGTCCTGCACCACCTGCGCTATTTCCAAACTGACCACTAAGAAATAGGGGATGTACACCCCTCTTCCTACTCTTGACAAGCCATGGGAATCCATATCCATGGACTACATATCAGGCCTCCCGTCCACTAAGATGGGAAATGACTGTGTTTTTGTTGTTGTTGATCGCTTTTCCAAGATGGTGATTATGGCCGCTTGCAAGAAGAACATCACTGCAGAGGCCACTGCCAAGCTCTTCTTTGAACACATCATGGTACACTTTGGGATCCCAAAAACCATTGTATCAGATTCTGGTCAAGCCTCTGGTCACTGTTTGATACCAAGCTCACCAAATCCATTGCCTTCCACCCCCAGACAGATGGCCAAATTGAGGTCGTCAATCAGATGATCGTACATATCTTGCACATTTACAATTCCAACCACCCCCACACATGGGATGAGAGCATTCCCTATCTCCATCATAGCTACAACTGAGCCCTGCATATCTCAATTGGCCACAGCCCCTTTTAGGTGGGGTTGGGATTCCAACCATTAGGCCCCATGGATGTTGCACTACCACTAGAGAAAACCTCGACTGACTCATTCCCTGCTCCACCAAAAGCTGACAAAGCCACTTGGTTCATTGAGAGGATCCATCACATTTGTCAATAGGTTCAGAATATTTTATAGAAGTCTAATGCGAAGTACAAGCAACGCCATGATCAACACTGGGTGCCACATAAGTTTAAGGTGGGTGATAAAGTTTGGTTGCACTTATAGAAAGAAAACCTTACATGTCCCCATAGAAAGCTTCACCCACTCTGGTATGGGCCATACACCATCACCAAGTATGTGGGTGATAATTCTTTTGTGCTCAACATTCCCCCTTTCCTTGGCCTGCACCCAGTCTTCAATGTGGCTCTCCTTTGGCCATATTTCCCACCATTATTGGACACCTCAGAGATATCAAAGTAGTTGAAACCAACATAAATCAACCCTGACTACATGAAAAATGCATCCAGTGATCAGATTGTGGACACACAGATCAAGGGAAAATGATCTAGGTTTATCGAGTTGTGAAAGCAGGGAAACTCCTGCACCAAGGCAAGTGGCTCACCTGTGGAAAAATTCAACAAAAATTTCCTCATCTGATGGGGGAACTCAATGAAATGGATACCATTTCTTCCTAAGTGGGGAGGATTGATTTATATGGATGTCGGTGGCCTCCCACCTATTCCAACAAGTTCATTTTGGCAGTTTTCTAGTTTGGCAGTTTTTTTCCTAGCTTTTGGGTCCCTGACTTGTGGGGTCGTTTTGAGGCCCTAAACAACATTTTTAGAGATCGACACAGTTGAAAATTCCCTTCATTAGATTAGATAAAAAATGCACCTAAAACGGAGATTGTACGCAAAAGTTATGACCCCGGGAAGATGATCGACTAACTTACCCAAACGGGGCCCACATGACTTTTGGCGCTTCATCTCCTAGGATTGGGTTTTTGGATTTCTAGGGTTTTTGACATTCTTTTTTATTGTAAAAAGGCCTTCAGAGCCTCATTGTAATGATATTATTGCGAATGAGTGAAGCCATCACATCTCTTCTTAGAGATAAGCCGCCACCATTCCAGCAAGCTTGTTTTCCGTTGCATTTTACAGTTTTAGCTTATTTCCTTATTGAATAGAAAACCAGTTTTACTGTATCTCTGTTATTCTATGTTAAGCATATTTTAATAATTTGTATTCATTTTGTTCTGCTCATAAAATCTGTATTAGTGGTATCAGAGTGGTCTTCTCCTTGTCGTCTTAATGCATGTCCCCAACAAGGTCGGGGTACAAAGAATTGGGTCTCGAGCTTGTTTCTCTTGAGGACAAAAGCTCTCGCACACCCAAACGACCTCTCATGGCAGGAGAAAATAAATATGACGAGACAGGAGATCCTTTCAAAATGTTTCTTGAAGAAGCTCTCATGCAACAGAGGAACGAGATGATGGATAGTTTCGTGCAAATCCTTTGGCGGCTACCAACAAGTGACACATCTTCCTTTAGTGGAGGCACCGCACCCTTCAAGGTAAAAATCAACTTTGATATTCCTATATTTGAAGGTCAGATAGACACAGATGTTGTAGACAAGTGGTTGAATCTACTAGAAGGGTATTTTTTTGTCCATAACTTTTCAAATAGAGAAAATTACTTTTACGCTCCTCAAATTCGTTCCCCATGTCAAAGATTGGTGGGAAACTTTCAGTGAGCAAAAGGAAACAGAGGAACCCTCATTATTTACAGTCACGGCCACTTGGGAATCCTTCAGGGATGTTATTATGGAACAATACTACCCTGTCGGAAGCTATGATGACTTGTATACCAAATGGACCACACTGCGGCAAGAAAGAGACCAAGCAGTGCCATATTCACAAATATCTTCCATACCCTATGCACCAAGATGGGTATCAAAGATTCAGAGTGACATCTAGTGCTCAAGTACCATGTTTCTCTACATAGATACATCCATACTGAAATTGAATTTATGGAAATCTTGTCCTTGGGTGAGGCTTATCAATATGTCGTCAAAATCAAGCAGAAGCTCAAACAAAAGACGCGACAATTTGGGCCTGGGAACCCCTCGCAGCAAAATCCAGGAAAGGGTGGCCCCAACCTATAGAAAAAAGGACAGAGAAAAGATGGATAGTATCAGGAAAACCACTCCAAGACGCAAGAAAAGAAGGACACTGGAAAGACAAAGAAGGATACCGATAAGTGGTGCGACTTCCATAAATCCCTTGGCATAACAATGCTAATTGTTGCTCAAAGCAATCACTGGTGGTTGAAGTGAAAGCCTCTGAATCAAATGTGGGTTCTGACTATGAGTCAGAACCATAAATGGGAAGATGGATCATTGACACGGAGCTGAGTGCCACCGTTTCTACCACCAAGCTCTATCCTAATGAACCAGACGAGACAGAAGAAGGTGAGTGCCTTTTCCATTCATAGATGTGGGTAAAAGGCACCCCACTGCACTTCATCATTGATAGTGGTAGCTAGAAGAACCTCATCTCAGCAGAGGTTGTCAAGTAGCTGGACCTAAGACAATGCTGCACTCGCATCCCTACACCATTGGATGTCTCCACCAAGGAAGCGATCTTCGCGTCAGCCAACAGTGTCCATTGTCATATGGAATCAAGCCCTTCAAAGATGAGGTATTGTGTGATGTGGCTCCTCTCGAATTTTGTAATGTTCTTTTGGGCCAACTTTATTTATGGAAATGCCATGTTGTATATGAGTCTAGGCCTCGTAGTGTTATTATTACTTTGAACAAGAAATTGTATAGGATACTCGAGGCAGTCCCTCGTAGTGTTATTTCCTTGATCTCTGCCAAGCAATGCAAGAAGGCCATCTCTCAGACCGGGAAATTTGTATTCTTTATGATTCGCTCTCACAGTAAGAGAAAGATCACAGCCACATCCAGGGCCTCTGTGGCCGATCTCTCCACACAACAGAAGCAAGTGGATAAGGTCGTGGAAGAACACTCAGATGTCTTCTCCTCTCTTACAGGGGTACCTCTTCACTGCCAGGTCAGGAATCCCATTGATCTGACCCTAGGCGCACCGCTACCCAATGGGTCGGTCTATTGCCACTCTTTGTTAGAAAACGAGGAGATCAAGAGGTAGATCCAAGAACTTCTCCACAAGGGGCACATTCGTCCTAGCTCATCTCCTTGTGGGAGCCCAATCATACTAGTGCAAAAGAAATACGGGACCTGGCGACTCTGCATTGATTACCGAACCCTAAATAAAATCACAGTCCAGAACTGGTACCTGATTCCCCGAATCAACAACCTCCTTGATCATCTCATAGGGGCCAAATACTTCGATAAGATTGATCTGAAGTCTGGCTACCACCAGGTCCCAATATAACATACAGATGTATGGAAGACCACCTTCAAGTCAAAAGAAGGTATTTTTGAATGGTTGGTCATGCCCTTTGGTTTGAAAAATGCTCCAACAACTTTTATGAGGATGATGGACGATATCCTGCAACCTTTCACTAGTACTTTTGTAGTGGTGTATCTGGGTGACATCCTCATCTACAACAAGACTTGGGCGAAACACTTGCAACATATTCAACAGGTTTTGCACACCCTGCGGCAACAAAAACCATATGCAAACTTGGAAAAATGCTCCTTCGGCATGGACAGGGTCCACTACTTAGGCTACATCATTGATCAACATGGTGTGCATGTGGATCTAGACAAGATCCAGGTCATCCGTGACTAGCCAGCCCCAACCACACTCTCTGAGCTTCGGACCTTCTTGGGCCTCGCCAATTTCTATCGCAGGTTCGTGTTGGGATTCTCTCATATCGCATGGGCCCTCAGCCAAGTAACCAGGGGTGGCAGTAAGGAAAAATTTGTGTGGGGCCTGTCCCAACAACAAGACTTCGATGAATTGAAGCAATGCTTGTGTTCATCTCTGATACTTTCATTACCGGACCTACAACATCCCTTTGAGATCGAGATAAATGCTTCAGACTATGTTGTGGGCATTTTTCTCACTCAACATGGCCACCCCGTGGCATGTCATAGTGAGAAGCTATCAGATGTTGTCCATAAGTACCCTACTTACGAAAAATAAATGTACTTCTTTGTGCAATCCTGCCACCAGTGGAGACATTACATTATGGGGAAGGAGATAGTCATCCACACTGATCACAAGACACTACAATTCATGCAGACCCAAGGAAAATTGCATAATAACCGCCATCAGAAGTGGTCCACATACTTACGACAGTTCCACCTCAACATCAAGTATAAAACATGAAGTACCAATCGAGTTTTTGATTGCCTCAGTCGACCTCCAGTCGCAACACTCACCACGGTGCTAGACTCTTACATCCATGAGACCTTTGGATGGCCCCACCTCTATGAGATAGATGCTAAATTCTCCACCACCTACCAAATGTTGGGAGAAAACTCAGGTCATTTATTTCCATCTTCAGGACGGGTGGTTGTGCCATCTGGGCCATCTCTATGTTCCATCAAGTGAGCATGCAAAGCTGATCTGGGAATCTCACTACAGTCGGGTGGGAGGACACTTCGGCTTCGAAAAGACAGTGGTAGTGCTGAAAAAACATTTCTACTGGCCAAAATATCAAGAGGATGTCGGCAAGTATACCAGGTCCTACACCACTTGTGCTATTGCCAAATCGACCACTAAGAAACAGGGCCTGTAGACCCCTCTTCCTACTCTTGACAAGCTGTGGGAATCCATATCCATGGACTACATGTCAGGCCTCCTGTCCACCAAGAAGGGCAGTGACTGTGTTTTTGTGGTTGTTGATCGCTTTTCCAAGATGGTGATTATGGCCGCCTGCAAGAAGAACATCACCGCTATTTGTTCTTGGGATCAGGTTCGGATTTCTTCATGGGCATGCTTGGTCTTTTAATTGACATTTGTGTGGCTTAGTGGTGAAATTGGGCATATGTGTCTGAAATGGGAATGGATGTGTGGTGCATCATAGAATTGGCTCGAGTTGTCTTGGATTCTTGTAGGATGAATGGTGATGGATAAAGCCTCAATGAAATACTAGTACATTTCCATGTTTTCTAATTTCTATTTAAATCCCAACTTTGCCAATGTTTTTCTAGTTTTTCAATTAGCTAGTAGTTAAAATAAGTTATCCAATGAACTTTCACACTACATTTGTTAACAATTACCAAATTATATAGTTGAAGTAATTGAATGTGAGATTAGGAGATGGATGTTTTTCAAGAATTATTTATGTGGACTTTCAGCAGCATAGGATATGATCTTAAGGATATAGTGACTCTAAAATCTAGTTGAAATCTAGCTAAGGTATATAAAATGAATCCTTCACAGTTTCATGAATTTCCCCAGTAGTTGTGTGTGGATTTATATCATAATTCATTATCTTCGGTATAGATAGCTTAATTGGAAATCCCTTTCTGAAGTCCAATGCATATGGAGAAAGGTCAAGGTCTCTCAATTCACATGAAGGGCCTTCAGGGATTTTTAATTGGGTCAAATGCATCTGATTTCTCTAGTTATTACAATGTTGCTTCTCCCACCATGGAGCAAACCCATGCCTAGGACATTCAATTTATTGTATTTCATCCTACCTATCTTCATATCTAGTGCTTCCTATCATATTCAATCAATTTTATTTCATCCTACATATTTTCTAAGTCTCTTCGAAATTAATGCAATGACTTGATGCTTTGCAACTTCACTTGGTTATATAAATTCATCTTTTCTCTCACGATCACAATTGATTATAAGGGATTGTATAGGGGAATACTAAACCATAGCTAGCCATGATAATGATTATTACCTCCGGGCACATGATTTAAAAAATAATTAATATAGATGTCAAACTATTGCAAGAGTAACACAAGTGTCACAATTTAGGGGTTATTTTCAAAACTACTTATCAAATCTAATAAAAACTCGTATTCACATTCCCAAAATATAATAAAATTTAGAGGCATAAACCTCAAAGTTACCATTTCTATATAGTCATATATACAACCACTAAAAATTAGCTATGCAATCAATGATCTATTGTAGTTATAGAAGTCATGCATCATCACTAGGATCATATGTGTGTAAGAAACTAAGTTTTGAATTTAACATTTGTTTCAAGCAAATTCATTGGTGACCAATGTAGTGAAAGAGATGTAGCTAGAAAATAGGAAAACAAATAATAAGAAATAAGAGTATTTGCCAAAATATACACATGTTAGACACACATTTCTATTAGTATTTATAATGACTTACAAAACTGGAACAGTAGTTAAAGTTGATCATATATTATGTAACAATTTAACATCTTCTCATTAGATTATATAAAAGAAGAAAACCCTAAAAAATTATCAAATACAATTCATATAATTAATAATTGCACTCTATATGCCTTGGGGCATATCAATTCCTCCCATTTTAAGTTGGAAGGGTCTCCACTTATGACTTTTGTTAGGATATTTAGACACTTAGGTGTTAGTTAAGATCAACTGGGTCTAACATGTCGTTAGGTAAAATTTTGTTTCTTAGTGTGTTTCATTGGTATGCATTTGTAGTTAGGTAATCTAACGGTCATGATATGTTCTCGACATAGAGTGATCTGACGGATCATATTCTCCTTGATCTTGACGACTACATTGATCTGTGGCTTAACACTCAATTGGTCCATGATCTCTATTTAAAGAGCATGGAGGATCATTTGTCGATGATTGATTGTGAGAAACTATCTTGTAAATCTCTTTGTAATATTTTTCTTTTGTAGTAATAAATTACTCTAGGTGGCCACGTTGGTTGGAATTATGGATGTTTCCCCACATGGGTTTTACTGTGTCAAATATAGGTGTGTTGATATTTGATTCGGTTGTGTGAGTGGTTACTAAAGATGTTCATACTCTGTTGGAATACTTGTGTTGTCGAAAATGGTATCAGAGCGTTTTGAAGACATGCTCCCATTGTAGATAGAGATCATGAAGCCATGTTGTCATATCTCTAGTTTCTGCCATTTCCGTACATTTATAGGCTAAGAAGAATGTTCCATTGCATATGGAACGCTCGTTTTAGTTAGTAAATCCTTTAATTTCAGTTGAAAATGCTTATGTTTCCCTAATATACGTCAATTTCAGTAAGATCTTGAGGTATAATGCATGAATATGCCCTTTTTAATTTTTTGTAGAGATAATATTTCTATTTTCTATTTTTTATTTTTGGGTTGCTACTCTTCTTGATCTGTGTATTCTCTTTACCCTGTGCTTTGTGCAATCTTAGAAAATAAGAAACATAATATAAATGTTTTTCTTGTCTTCTTATGCTCTTTGTCATGCACTCTGTGCAATCTCGGTAAATCAAAAACAAAGGGGAAACTTGCATTTTGCAGGTACTTGAGATCTAACCCTTGTTGTTGTTGAGAAGCGGAATTTTTTTCCTGTGCGCAAAGAGTTTTTTATGAGAACACTTTCTAAGGTCATATTCAACGACAACAACAACAATAATGTTGAAAACACCTCCAATCCTCCTTCTTAACAATATAATGTGTTTTGCACTAGTTCATTTGGTTAAAAGTTGCTTTATTAAGTAAGAGGTCTTGAGGTCAAGTCTCTTTTTTGTTAGTTAATTTTTTAAAAGTTCATGCATCCATTGTAAAGTGTATTTCACTTAAATTATAAAAGTGAATCACTATAAGTAGCTTTAATATTTTGTTTTAAGTTATTCATTTTGCATGCAACTTTCACTTATAAAGTAACTTCATTGTAAAAGTGATCCCTGCTTATTTTATAAAAGTGGGTAACTTCATAAGCAAATTATTTGTAAAAGTGAGGTTATTAGGAGGGGTATCACCAAATGGAACAACTTATACTTTTCACGTGACTCTAATTTGGTTACCATTTATGCCTTTTTCCAAAGGGGCATAACTTTCACATCCGAAGTTCGTTTTCAATGCCATTTTTTTAAATGACCTAATTTTTCGATATCTTTCCATATAGACCATCAATTTTAGATTTTAAATCCATATTCTCTACATATTTAATATGGATTCTCCTAGTGTTATTTTTCTTACCAGTACCAACTACTTCTCATGGAAATCCCATATGGAGAATGTATTAAGAAGTAAAGGGTTGTACCGGATTACCTTTGGAAAAGAACAAGAACCCACTAATGATAAAAAAAAATCAAATGGTCTAATAAGAATGATGAAATACATGGACTAATTAGAATGTCCATCTCTCCTTATTTGAGGTTTCACCTTCAAGGAATTGATGACCTTGATGAATCTTGGGAAAATATTGAATTTGTGTTTGGTAAACACAATATTATTCAATCCCATCAGATAGAAAATCAGATAATGACTTTAAGTCCAAATAATTTTCCTTGCATTGAATATTATTTATCTAATTTCAAAACACTTAGAATTTTATGTAAAGAGTGTAAAATAGATTTCGACGATGGGCATTGAATATATTATTCTTGCTAAGCTTGGTAGTGCATATTTAGTGTTTGTATCTATATTTTATGACACCAGATAATCTCTAGGGACTTCTTATTAAAAACCCACTCTTGAGTCATTTTGTGATGCTTTGATTAGAGAGAAAGATATTCTTCTACAACTTGGAGTGATCAACACTACATGTAACTCCAACAAAGCCTTATTAGTCCAACAGAAAGATAAATAAAAGAATCCTAAGAAGAAACATCCTCAACACAACAAAAAGAAAAACAAGGGTCCCAAACCATCTCTGCCAGCTTCTGCTCCTAATGGTGACAAAGGAGAAAAATATAAAAGTAAGAAGAATGGTGAAAGACATTGCAACTTTTGTGGGAAATATGGTTAGGTAGAGTCCCAATTTTTTAAGAATATGGAAGCTTTCGAAGCAGAAATGAAGAAGCACAGCATCAATATTGATTCTTCTTCTTGTAACTCTTCTTCTCATGAACATGCACTTTTGGCTTCTGGTTTCTCCTTCAATGCAACTTCTACTTCTTCTTCTGATGAGTGGCTTATTGATTTTGGAGCATCTTATCATGTGGATAAGGATAAAGCCATATTTTCTGCTCTTAATGAATGTAACACCAAGAAAATATTTTTCGGTGATGATATATCTCTTAGTGTTGTAGGGTCTAGAACAATTCAGGTAGATAATGGTCATTTCAATGATGTATTATGTGTTTGAAGTATTTCCTACAATCTTCTATTAAGGTATCAAATCAATGATTTAGGTGAAGGTAAAACCGTAGAGTTTTCACCTCACCAAGTTGTAATCAAGGATCTAAAAGATCTTAATCATCTTCTTGCAACTATAATGGATGATGATATTACTAGGTTGCACAAGTCTAACAACTTTGGGTCATCATATTTTCCATCAGTTTTGTTTCTCATAGTGATGATTGTTGGAATACTCAGGGGGGGGTTGGGGGGGGTGAATCAGTATGAGACTTTTACCACTTTTAACCACAATATATAAACTTCAACTTAATCAATAGTATATCATCAATTTATCATTAATGATTGCACCCAATATATCACGAGCATAAAAACATAAGCAACATCACATCAAATACACAGTACACTAGAATTTACGTGGAAACCCAAATGGGAGAAAACCATAGAATTCTTGCTCATATATCGTCAATAATACATTCATTGGAAGCACAAACTTCCCAGTTCTCCAACTACAACTGGAAGGAGGCTACAACCCCCTATTTATAGGATCCAACCTAAAGGAAGCTACATCTCATATCTCTAACCGTCCTAATACTCCACATCTCATAGCTCGAACCATTCTAACCATTGAACTATGGTATTCCATTTCTATACATAATTTTTCTCTCTATTATCTACCTTCCAATGGTTAAATTGTTTCCTGAAGGAACCTGCTCCGATACCAAATGTTGGAATATTGAGGGGGGGTGAATCAGTGTGAGCACTTTTACCACTTTAAACCACAATATATAAACTTTAACTTAATCAACAATATATCATCATTGTATCATCTATGATTACATCCAATATATCATGAGCATATAAACATAAGCAACATCACATCAAATGCACAATACACCAAAATTTACGTGGAAACCCAAATGGGAGAAAACCACGAAATGTTTTCTTATATATTTTCAAGAATACATTCATTGGAAGCACCAACTTCTCAATTCTCCAGCTACGATCCCCTATTTACAGGCTCCAACCTAAATGAATCTACAACTCCTTGAATTCTTTGGCTCCAACTAGAAGGAGGCTACAACCCCCTAATTCTCAAGCTCCAAACTGAAGGAAGCTCCAACTCCCTGATTCTATGACACCAATCAGAAGGAAGTTACAACCCCCTTTCCTTTCCTCATTGTACCAACCTGAAATATAAGTGTATACCAACTTTCACTACCAAAATCTCTACCATCATCACTATCACTACCTCTATCACATCAACCTCTAACTCGTCAACCTATCACTGTATCCAACATGTCACCATGTCTAACCTGTCACTGTATTCAACCTATCTCTATCTCTATCACCATCACTAATATACTATCATCAACCATATCCACTCACATGGATATAAAAACCACCACCAAAGCATGTACATCAACCTTGTACATCACTCATCAACCATGTATCAATAATGCACCAACAACTACACCCCACCTTCCATCAACCATGCATTGTTTCATGCATCAACATGTACCATATAATAATATATAATCAATGAAGTACCTCAAGCATAACCAAGATAGCCACAATACAAAGATACCAATATAGTCAATATGTGCTACTAATCAATGTACCATAACATCACTAAGGTGTATCTCAACATGTACCTGTTGGATCATGTTGTCATTGATGCCAATGGTTTGATTGATTGATGTCAA
>JASDQU010105178.1:146662-178265 GCA_032191745.1 Picea mariana
CTCGACATAGAGTGATCTGACGGATCATATTCTCCTTGATCTTGACGACTACATTGATCTGTGGCTTAACACTCAATTGGTCCATGATCTCTATTTAAAGAGCATGGAGGATCATTTGTCGATGATTGATTGTGAGAAACTATCTTGTAAATCTCTTTGTAATATTTTTCTTTTGCAGTAATAAATTACTCCAGGTGGCCACGTTGGTTGGAGTCGTGGATGTTTCCCCACATGGGTTTTACTGTGTCAAACATCGGTGTGTTGATATTTGATCCGTTTGTGTGAGTGGTTACTACAGATGTTCATGCTCTGTTGGAATACTTGTGTTGTCGAAAATGGTATCAGAGCAAATTTGAAGACATGCTCCCATTGTAGATAGAGATTGTGAAGCCATGTTGTTGCATCTCTAGTTTCTGCCATTTTCATACATTTATGGGCTAAGAAGAATGTTCCATTGCATATGGAACGCTCGTTTTAGTTAGTAAATCCTTTAATTTCAGTCGAAAATGTTTATGTTTCCCTAAGATACGTCAATGTCAGTAAGATCTGGAGGTATAATGCATGAATATGCCCTTTTTAATTTTTTGTAGAGATAATATTTCGATTTTCTATTTTTTATTTTTGGGTTGCTACTCTTTTTGATCTGTGTATTCTCTTTACCCTGTGCTCTGTGCGATCTTGGAAAATAAGAAACATAATATAAATGTTTTTCTTGTCTTCTTATGCTCTTTGTCATGCACTTTGTGCGATCTTGGTAAATCAAAAACAAAGGAAAAAATTGCATTTTGCAAGTACTTGAGATCTAACCCTTCTTGTCGTTGAGAAGCGGAATTTTTTTCCTGTGTTCAAAGAGTTTTTTATGAGAACACTCTCTAAGATCGTATTCAACAACAACAACAATAACGCTGACAACACCTCCAATCCTCCTTCTTAACAATATAATGTGTTTTTCACTAGTTCATTTGGTTAAAAGTTGTTTTATTAAGTAAGAGGTATTGAGTTCAAGTCTCTTTTTTGTTAGTTAGTTTTTTAAAAGTTCATGCATCCATTGTAAAGTGTATTTCACTTAAATTATAATAGTGAAACACTATAAGTAGCTTTAATATTTTGTTTTAAGTTATTCATTTTGCATGCAACTTTCACTTATAAAGTAACTTCATTGTAAAAGTGATCCCTGCTTATTTTATAAAAGTGGGTCACTTCATAAGCAAATTATTTGTAAAATTGAGGTTATTAGGAGGGGTATTACCAAATGGACCAACTTCTACTTTTCACGTGACTCTAATTTGGTTACCATTTATACCTTTTTTCCAAAGGGGTATAACTTTCACATCCGAAGTTCGTTTTCAGTGCCATTTTTTTTAAACAGCCTAATTTTTCGATATCTTTCCATATAGACCATCAATTTTAGATTTTAAATCCATATTCTCTACATATTTAATATGGCTTCTCCTAGTGATATTTTTATTACCAGTACCAACTACTTCTCATGGAAATCCCATATGGAGAATGTATTAAGAAGTAAAGGGTTGTACCGGATTACCTTTGGAAAAGAACAAGAACCCACTAATGATAAAAAAAAATCAAATGGTCTAATAAGAATGATGAAATATGTGGACTAATTAGAATGTCCATCTCTCCTTATTTGAGGTTTCACCTTCAAGGAATTGATGACCTTGATGAAGCTTGGGAAAATATTGAATCTGTGTTTGGTAAACACAATATTATTCAATCCCACTAGATAGAAAATCAAATAATGACTTTAAGTCCAAATAATTTTCCTTGCATTGAATATTATTTATCTAATTTCAAAACACTTAGAATTTTGCGTAAAGAGTGTAAAATAGATTTCGACGATGGGCATTGAATATATTATTCTTGCTAAGCTTGGTAGTGCATATTTAGTGTTTGTATCTATATTCTATGACACTGGAGAATCTCTAGGGACTTCTTATTAAAAACCCACTCTTGAGTCATTTTGTGATGCTTTGATTAGAGAAAAAGATATTCTTTTTCAACTTAGAGTGATCAACACTACATGTAACTCCAACAAAGCCTTAGTAGCCCAACAGAAAGATAAATAACAGAATCCTAAGAAGAAACATCCTCGACACAACAAAAAGAAAAACAAGGGTCCCAAACCATCTCCACCAGCTTCTACTCCTAATGGTGATAAAGGAGAAAAAACTAAAAGTAAGAAGACTAGTGAAAGACATTGCAACTTTTGTGGGAAATATGGTCAAGTAGAGTCCAAATGTTTTAAGAATATGGAAGCTTTGGAAGCAGAAATGAAGAAGCACAACATCAATATTGATTCTTCTTCTTCTAACTCTTCTTCTCATGGACATGCACTTTTGGCTTCTGGTTTCTCCTTCAATACAACTTCTACTTCTTCTTCTGATGAGTGGCTTATTGATTCTGGAGCATCTTATCATGTGGATAAAGATAAAGCCATATTTTCTTCTCTTAATGAATGAAACACCAAGAAAATATTTTTCGGTGATGATATATCTCTTAGTGTTGTAGGGTCTAGAACAATTCAGGTAGATAATGGTCATTTCAATGATGTATTATGTGTTCGAAATCTTTCCTGCAATCTTCTATTAAGGTATCAAATCAATGATTTAGGTGAAGGTAGAACCGTAGAGTTTTCACCTCACCAAGTTGTAATCAAGGATCTAAAATATCTTAATCATCTTTTTGCAACTAGAATGGATGATGATATTACTAGGTTGTACAAGTCTAACAACTTTGGGTCATCACATTTTCCATCAGTTTTTGTTTCTCATAGTGATGATTGTTGGAATACTCAAGGGGGAGGGAGGGGGGGGGGCGGTTTGAATCAGTATGAGCACTTTTACCACTTTTAACCACAATATATAAACTTGAACTTAATCAATAGTATATCATCAATGTATCATTTATGATTGCATCCAATATATCATGAGCATAAAAACATAAGCAACATCACATCAAATACATAGTACACTAGAATTTATGTGGAAACCCAAATGGGAGAAAACCACAAAATTCTTGCTCATATATTGTCAATAATACATTCATTGGAAGCACAAACTTCCCAATTCTCCAGCTACAATTGGAAGGAGGCTACAACCCCCTATTTATAGGATCCAACCTAAAGGAAGCTACATCTCATATCTCTAACCATCATGATACTCCACATCTCATAGCTCTGACCATTTTGACCATTGAACTGTGGTATTCCATTTCTATACATAATTTTTCTCTCCATTATCTACCTTCCAGTGGTTAAATTGTTTCTTGAAGGAACCTGCTCCGATACCAAATGTTGGAATATTGAGGGGGGGTGAATCAGTGTGAGCACTTTTACCACTTTAAACCACAATATATAAACTTTAACTTAATCAACAATATGTCATCATTGTATCATCTATGATTACATCTAATATATCATGAGCATATAAACATAAGCAACATCACATCAAATGCACAATACACCAAAATTTACGTGGAAACCCAAATGGGAGAAAACCACGAAATGCTTTCTTATATATTTTCAAGAATACATTCATTGGAAGCACCAACTTCCCAATTCTCCAGCTACAACCCCCTATTTACAGGCTCCAACCTGAATGAATCTACAACTCCTTGAATTCTTTGGCTCCAACTAGAAGGAGGCTACAACCCCCTAATTCTCAAGCTCCAAACTGAAGGAAACTCCAGCTCCCTGATTCTATGACACCAATCAAAAGGAAGCTACAACCCCCTTTCCTTTCCCCGTCCTACCACCCTGAAATATAAGTGTATACCAACTGTCACTACCAAAATCTCTACCATCATCACTATCACTACCTCTGTCACATCAACCTCTAACTCATCAACCTATCACTATATCCAACATGTCACTATGTCTAACCTGTCACTGTAGTCAACCTGTCTCTATCTCTGTCACCATCACTAATATACTATCATCAACCAGATCCACTCACATGGATATAAAAACCATCACCAAACCATGTACATCAACCTTGTACATCACGCATCAACCATGTATCAATAATGCACCAACAACTACACCCCACCTTCCATCAACCATGCATTGTTTCATGCATCAACATGTACCATATAATAAGATATCATCAATGAAGTACCTCAAGCATAACCAAGATAGCCACAATAAAAAGATACCAATATAGTCAATATGTGATACTAATCAATGTACCATAACATCACTAAGGTGTATCTCAACATGTACCAATATCACCAAGACACGCACCTCATATATGTACCAAGAATATGCCTCACACCATGCACCAAAGATGTGCCTCAAACATATACCAATGCCTCAACAATATACCAAAGGAAACACCATCAACATGTAACCAAGATGTACCTCAAACCATGTGCCTCAAGCATGTGCCAACATCCATAAAATATATACCAAGAGATACCATCAAACATGTGCCATATCACTCATATACCATGCAACAAACCATATGCCAATTATCCAATATGTGCCTCTAACAATGTATCATATCATCACCAAGGTGTACCATGCACAATCACTACCATGACAGGCCTCAAGCATGTACCATAACAACATAAGCATAAGCCTCACAAATAACACACAAGCATACCTCTGATCCTGTAGATGCCCTGTTGTATTAGATAACAAATGAGTAAACCGACCTAGGTATTAATAACCTGCTACAAGCATCACTTCTCAACCTTTCACGAGCCTTTTCAAATATGGTTGGCTTGCTCCTCTACTACCCACAAATATCTATGATTTCCTCCACTACAGCCCACGTACATCCATTCCCTGCTGACTTGTAACCCGTGGATTCCTCAAAAACTAGGGTTACTTTGTGCATCCACGTTTTCCTTCACTGAACCCTGCGGATGTCCGTGCTTTTCTGATTCTACAACTCATGGATGTTTGCACTTTTCATTTACTGCAATTCGCAGATAAACTCAGAAAAAAACTAGAACAATAATCTCAAATTCATCCCTTCAGTTCTTGCAACTTCTTTCTTCACTGAACTTTGTTGCCTCAGACTCATTGTGTCATATTTTTCAATAGTACCTTCCCATAACAATTTTACAAATAGATATTCAATGTGTTCAATTAGGTGTTAATGAGAGCCTCTTGAATTGTTATTTATACTTTCCAAGTGACTTCCTTTAGGGGATAGATTGTAATTGTTTTACCCATTTTCCTTATTTTAGGGATAACCCACACTCTCTTGTTGCAACCACTTTACCCTTAATTAAATTCTTGTTGCAACTACTTTACCCTTAATGAATGACCTGCAACTTTTGTTGACCTTCTAAGGGCTTCTATATCATTCTTCGAGGTCCCCCAACTTCACATGGCTATAACTCCTCAACTGTGAGGAACCATATGGTGTACCACATATCATCAGAAACAACATGACACGTACTATCCATCCATGAATGTGTTACTTTCAATTACACTATCCTTAATGACATTTTTCCTTGATCAACTATGGGTCCCATGACCACACCTTCGGGGCTTCATGTAGACTTCATCAAATTCACCCAACACATATGTTGATATCAACCATTCTTATTGACATCAATGAAAATTAACCCACCATCAATCTTGATCACAACTTCAGGGTATATTGAATGCTCCAAGGGTTGACATCAATGACAACAAACTGTCCACCAATGACTTGAGCAAAATTTGGCATGAGTGGTTTGGCCATATAAACTATCGCTCATTGCAAAAACTATGTAATCAAAAGATTGTGACTAGTCTTCCTCTTGTTTCCTGTAAAGATGGTGTTTGTGTTGGTTATTTTCTCAGAAATCATCATCAAGATAGTATTGACAAATGTTCCTTATGGCATGCCTCAGCCCCTTTGCAGTTTTTTCACAGTGACTCGTGTGGTCCACTTTCTTCTCCTTCTTTTTCTGGGTGCAAGTGTTTTTTAACTTTCATTGACGAATTTTCCAGATGCATTTGGGTTTATTTTTTAAAACTTAAGAGCGAAGTGGATGACAAGTTTTTTTCCTACAAGGCCCTTGTAGAAAAAAAAATTGGACATCAACTTCAAAGGTTAAGAACAAATAATGGAGGAGAATATGTGAAAAACAATTTTACAAGTTACTACACTACACAGGGAATTCAAATGCGACACATTGTTCCATATACACCACAACAAAATGGTGTTGATGAGAGAAAGAACCACATATTAAAAAGAAATGGCTAAATGCATGATCTAATATAAGGGATTAGGTCTAAAGTATTGTGTGAAAGCCATTAATTGTTCAAATTACATAGTAAATCACACTCCCACAAAGGATCTTACAAATATTACACCTAAGGAAGCATGGAATAAAATTAATCCAGATGTAAGCCACTTCTATGTATTTGGCAGTGTAGCATGGGCTCACATTCCTGATGAGAAAAGGAAAGCTTTACATCCTAAAAGTGAGAAGTGTATTTTTGTTGGTTATTATAAATATGTCAAAGGTTATAGACTTCTTCAACCTCATTCAAATGAAATTATTATTCGAAGAGATGTTAAATTTGATGAAAATCTCTTGGTTTGTGAGCCTAATTCAATGTTTGTGCCTTCTTCAACCTTTGATCCATATTCGACGTTTTTTCCATGTTATGTTCATATTTTGGTTTCTTCTTCTTCAAATGATGACAGTGAGAATGAAAATCCACCTCTACATGCTCAATTTCCTCTAGATGATTCCATTGAACATGAACTTACACCAACAACACCACTTCCTAGATGGTTTTGTTCAACACTAGAAGAAATTGGTGATATTTTCGGTGATCCTTCATATCAACATCGGACATATTCACAGTTCCAACGAGCCTCTTTTATTTTGGCTCAAGTTTAAAATACTCATGACCCAGAGACATTTGCAAAAGATTCAGGTCATCTAAAATGAGATACAATAATGAATGAAGAGTATCATTCTTTAATGGAAAATGATACTTGGGATATTGTACCTCTTTTGAAAGGAAGAAAACTTGTTAGGTGCAAATAACTCTACATAACTAACTATGCATCATATGGAAGTGTTGAAAGACACAAGGCTCTATTAGTTTCCAAAGGATTCTCCCAAGTTGAAGGCATTGAATATAATGAAACCTTTTCCCATTCGCCAAAATGAATTCCATATGCCTTGTTCTATCCCTTGTTAAATCCTCCTTCTTGCAGGGAGATTTGAAAGAAAAAATCTAATGGAACAACCTCATGACTATGTCCAGAATGACTCTAGCCTTATTTGTTGCCTTAAGAAATATCTTCATGGTATTAAGAAAGCTCCTTGAACTTGGTATGCCAAAATGGAAAACTTTCTTCTTGATACCAACTTTTCTAGATGTCATTCTAACCTTAATGTCTATACCAAAAAAGTAGGAATCCATCTCATAATCCTTGTTTTTTATGTCTATGAGCTTATCCAAATTGGTAGTGACCCAAGAATTTTAAACCATGTGAAAACTATCCTTAAGAATAAATTTGTAATGATCGACTTAGGCTATTTGTACTATTTCCTTGGCCTTCAAGTTTTTCAAACCAAGGAAGAAATTTTTCTTTCCCAGTCTAAGCATGCTTATGAACTTCTTTGTCACTTTCACATGGAATATTCAAAACCAACTCCTTCCCCCTTCCAGTATGGAGTCAAACTTGTTGCCACTTGTACTTTTCCTGAAGTTTATGCCACTTTGTACCATAAATTATTTAGTAGCCTCTTATACCTGAATCATACCCGTCCTGATATTTCCTTTATTGTTAGTCTTGTTTCCTGGTATATGAAAACACCCCATAAAATCCATTTGAAATCAACTAAAAGGATACATCAATATGTCCACGGTACAATTCGGTTCAGGATAAATTACAACTTAGGGGGACCCCTTTATTGGTTGACCCCTTTATTGGTTGGTTTAACTGATTGAGATTAGGTCTATGACCATGATTATTGAAAGTCTACTACAGGTTATGTTTTCATCCTTGGTTCATGACTTATCACTTGGGCATGTAAGAAACAACAGGCTATTGTTCTTTCTTCAGCAGAAGCAAAGTACTTAGCAGTGGTTAATGCAAGTCAATAAACCATTTGGCTTTGATAGATCCTTTCATAGTTTGGATTCCAACTATAACATATGACAAGCCTCTGGTGTGACAATCAGAGTGTCATCAAGATATCCAAAGATCTAGTTCAACATCAATGCAAAAAACAAATCAATACACACATGCACTTCATCTGAAAGCTCATTCATGATTGAGCTATTGAAGTGATTTTTTCCCTTTAGAAGAGCAAGTTGTTTACATATTCACAAAGTCTCTTACAACAGAGAAGTTTTCCAAACTTCAATGTATGTTAGGAGTTTATGAAGTTTTCATTAAGGGGGGATAGGCTCTAATTCATCCGTCCTTCTCCTATTGTGTCCACTTTGCAAATCCTTCAATCCTATCCCAAGATTTTCTTAAGTGGGGATGTTAGAACATTTAGAAACGTAGGAGTTAATTAATATCAACTTGGTCTAATGTGTCGTTAGGTAAAAGTGTGTTTCTTAGTGTGTTTATTTAGTATGCATTTGTATTTAGGTAATCTAATGATCATGATATGCTCATGACATATAGTGATCTGAAAAATCATATTCTCCTCGATATTAATGACTACATTGATCCATGGCTTAACACCTGATTGGTCTATGATCTTTATTTAAAGAGAATGGAGGGTCATTTGTCGATGATCGATTGTGAGAAACTCTCTTGTAAATATCTCTATAATATTTTTATTTTTCATTAATAAATTTCTCCTACTGGCCATGTTTGCTAGGGTCATGGATGTTTCCCCACAGGGGTTTTACCACGTCAAACATCAATGCGTTGATCTTTGATTGTTTGTGTGATTGGTTACTAAAGTTTTTCGTCCTCTGTTGGAATACATGTGTTGTCGAACAACTCCCAATTTAGGGAGGTTTCCTTCATCTTGTCTTTGGATTTGTTGATTGATATTTGAAGAAATATTTGAATATTACATGTACTCTTCCATGTTGTCATTGCAATATGCATATATGTAACAACCCTACCCAACATAAATTGGTTGGGAGGGGTGTTACCTGTTGGGATTTTTTTTCTTTTCTAAGTCAATGAAGTAAATCAAATAGATGAATAGTGTAATAAGAAATAGGAAGAAGATGTACATGTACCCTTCACCTTGTTGATGATTAGATCTTGGAAAAACTAGTTCTCCAATCTAGAATTGCCAATAAGAGGGAAATCACACCCAAGAGTCCATTCTCCACCCAACCAATGAAGAACTTGAACCCATGTGTTGTCCCCTAAATAGGGCTCAAGATCAATCCAAATTTAGGTTAAAAAACTCTTAGTACTAAAAAAAATCACTCATTTTCTTAGAAATAACATCAATGGGTCAAACATCCAACTAAAAAAATTATTGCATGGTGGAGATACCTCTATATTTACAACACCCCCATACTCCTTGAGGTTATGGTGTGAAATAACACTTGCTCTATCTCTCTATAATGAAATGCCTCTAGTTGTGGGGATCCTCTATAAGAGATATAGTGTTCCACTCTAAGTCATGATGTCTCTCACTATGGAAAAAATCCACTCTATCTCCCAACACCTCCATATGTGGAGTTGCAAGTGCCCAAAATTATTTAATAGGTTCAAACAATGCATATTAGTAGCCTCAATGGTTAGGTACACCCCTAAGCTCATCTACATAACCTATACCTAGGCTTAGTAATGTTGTAGCATAGGGGAAACTAGGTATTTTGGGGATACTCTAGGGGGCTGAAATCGCCCTTTTGGTCCTAGAGTAAGACCTAAAACTGCTTATGATTGGATAAGATCTTTTCTTCCTGGGTTATAATAAAATAGGTTAACAACCCATGATCTAGAGGCATCTGGTAGGAGTGAAAGTGTTCTCTCTTACATTCCACCTAAAGGTTTTTTCAAGTGTCATGGTTTTCATTGAATAATGATGATGAGTCAACCAACATTTGCAAACAAAAATAGTGATGACTCTTCACTATTGATTAAAAACTAAGTTGAAGATAAATAAAATCCTCAGGTAGCCTTGAGGTTATATCAAGTGGTTATGATCTAGATGTGAGATCTCTCCCCCGATGAATTGGTTTGGACACAGGTTCAACTCTATTAATCCCCTCGGGGTTAGTATATGTTAACAAAGTTAACAGTTTACTCTATTTACCATCCATGGATCATGGGGAAGTTCTCATAGAGTTTTCTGCAAGGATTTCCTTGGAAAAAAAATACAATCCTTAGGTGTTGTTCTACACTAAATAGAAAGATGTTATTTACATGTATGACCATTGTTCATCACTTCTACAATCTAGAACAGTTCTATCTATGCCCTTAATATGTTTTTTCCCAAAATACATAAGGACCTTCCAAAACACTTAGTTCTTCAGTATTTTTCAACAATATTCAAATACAAACCATAATACGAAAAACAAATATTTAAAAGTTATAAATGGAATTTTGGCTTCAAGCCACAACTCTTCCTCCATCATATTCCCATAAGGTGTAATGGTTCCCCAACAATCTCAATCCATCCTTTGATCATTTATCTGCTATCTTATTTAATTCATAGTGAACATTTCAAATTCAATCTTGTAGAATTGAAAAGAATCATCCTTAACATGATCATCCAGTGGCATTAAATTGATGTTGTGTACTTGGATAATTCCCGACATGAATTTTATGACCAAACTATAGTCTCCATATAATTTCAAATCATTCACTTCTTGGCTCTGAGAAAATTTTAAGAAGAAAATCAAAGCCATTAATTCATTATAGTTATTAGATCCAACCCCAATATTTTCCATGAATGTAAAATGTTTTTGTTTGGACAAGTATAAGGAAAAACCACATCCATACTTTATGTCTTTACTAGCATCGTCAAAAAAATACCATGGCCTAATATTATCAACCACCAGGGATCCCCACGATTTTGGTGTTTTCTGGATTACAACATGCTTGTAAAAAGAAAACAGACCTAATATTTGAGCCATTGTTTGAAATATAGGAACACGTTTCTCACTAAACATTGTTGAATTTTAGGTAAGCCAAATTCCCCAAATTGTTATATAGTTAAGTGCCTATAATGGATTTAATTCTCTACGTATCAAACACAGCTCTAGGAATTCAACAATTGAACCTTTGTTCCAGAGATTGGGCATTCCCAGGTGACCCTTGAGTTCCCTCTAAAACTGTTATGAAAATGGACAAAAGAGAAACAAATGAGAAGTATCTTCGTCATTGGAATGGCATAGAAAACTAAACATTGTTTATTTTTACCCCTTAACCCAACACCAAGTAGTTAGTTCCAAATAAATCACTTATTTAATTAAATTACAATGAAGTAATCAACTAAACATATAGCTAAAGAATAAATAAGGAAACCAAAATCTCGTGCACAAGACACAAATATTTTTCGGTAGAAACCCCTGGAAAAACCGGGAGGGAAAACAATACTCAGATGCTTTTATTATGGTCAAATTAGGGCTCCCGTAGCAGGGATAATGGCCCACAGAGATAAATACAACTATAGAAAAACCTGACAAAGTATGCTATATCGTACAACCCATATATGGCATGCTTTTCGACCCATATATGGCATGATTTTTAGGTGTACATGCCTTTCCTTTGTCACTCCATTCACACATGTGTGTCATTCTTCAAAGTCTAAACCCATATAACCTAAGAGGAAGGGTCATTTTTACCTTATTTATCTATCCCCGCCCAACCAGGGCCCTCATCCTCATGCTTCTGGTGAGTGATCAATCTGTACATGCTTGTCTCCACTGTCATCTATGTACATGTATGGAAATACTGTACAAAAACTTTTGTATGACGCTACACTTTCCTCTGGCTTCTCTTAGCTGAAACCCACCTGTGGTTGCCTCTGCTCACTCTTCTCCTTGATTTGTATGATGTCTATATGGAATTCCTTCTCCAACTATCTAAGATATTGAATCAAAGTCCTTCATGATCCAACCCTCTCTGCATCAACACTTGGACAAAATATCTTCACCCAATCACTGAGATATCTTCACTCTTGTGTAAGAAAAAGTACTTCTTTTCTTATACATTCTCAACTGACTCCACACTAGAAAAATTCCTTCTTTTCTTCTCTATGTAAAAGTCCCAGCTTGGTCTCTCACCAAAATTTTGACCTTGGTATATCACCAAAAAGTGTGTTCTCTTTTACCTTAGCCTTTCTTTTATAATATTGAGTTATAACCTAACCCTAATATCCAATGTGATTGACGACTGAGATTACTTCTCACCTCACTTTACATCATATTAGATCAGACCAAAATGTGTAGTCCTTGGATAGACCTTTCCAACGGGCTATCGTGCGCCTAAAATGAAGATCGTATGCAAAATTTACGACCATGGGAAGTTGACCAACTAACTTACCCAAATGGGTCCCACATGACTTTTAGCGCTTCATCTCCTAGGGTTAGGTTTTGGGATTTCTAGGGTTTTTTACATTCTTGTTTATTGTAAAAAGGCCTTCAGAGCCTCATTTTAATGATCTTCTTGCGAATGAGCACAGCCATCACATCTCTTCTTAGAGATAAGTCGCCACCACTCCAGCAAGCTTGTTTTCCGCTACATTTTATAGTTTCAGCTTATTTCCTTATTGAATAGAAAACCAGTTTTACTATATCTATGTTATTTTGCATTAATCATCTTTTAATAATTTCTATTCATTTTGTTATGCTCATAAAATCCGGATCAGTGGTATCAAAGCGGTCTTCTCCTTGTCGTCTTAGTGCATGTCCCCAACGAGGTCGGGGTACAAAGAATTGGGTCTCGATCTTCTTTCTCTTGAGGAAAAAAGATCTCGCACGCCCAAATGACCTCTCATGGTAGGAGAAAATAAAGATGACGGGGTAGGATAGCCTTTCAAAATGTTTCTTAAGGAAGCCCTTATGCAACAGAGGAACGAGATGATGGATAGTTTCACGCAAATCCTTCGGTGGCTACCAACAAGCGACTCATCTTTCTTGAGCGAAGGCGCCGCCCCCTTGAAGGTATGAATCAACTTCGATATTCCTATATTTGAAGGTCAGATAGACGCAGATGCTATAAACAAGTGGCTAAACCTACTAGAAGGGTATTTTTCTGTCCATAACTTTTCAAATAGAGAAAAAATTACTTTTGCGCTCCTCAAAGCCATTCCCCATGTCAAAGATTGGTGGGAAACTTTCTGTGAGAAAAATGAAACAGAGGAACCCTCATTATTTTCAGTGACAACCACCTAGAAATCCTTCAGGGATGCTATTAAGGAAAAATTCTACCCTGTCGAAAGCTATGAGAACTTGTATACCAAATGGACCACACTGTGGAAAGAAAGAGACTAAGCAGTGCCAGATTTCACAAATATCTTCCATACCCTGTGCACCAAGATGGGTATCAAAGATTCAGAGCGACATATGGTGCTTCAATACCATAGTGCTCTACATAGATACATCCAGACTGAAATGGAATTTATGGACATCCCGTCCTTGGGCATGGCCTATCGATATGCCATCAAAATCAAGCAAAAGCTCAAACAAAAGATGCAACAATTTGGGCTTGGGAACCCCTCGCAGCAAAAGCTAGGAAAGGGCGGCCCCAACCTACAGAACAAAGGACAGAGAAAAGATGGACAGTATCAGGACAACCAGTCCAAGCCGCAAGAAAAGGACACCGGAAAGACAAAGAAGAATACCAGGAAGTGGTGCAACTTCCATAAGAGCCCTTGGCATAACACTACTGATTATCACGCAAAGGAGTCACTGGTGGCTGAAGTGAAAGCCTCTGAATTAGATGTGGGTTCTGACTCTAAGTCAGAACTAGAAAGGGAAAGACAGATCATTGATGTGGATCCAAGTGTCACTGTTGCTACCACCAAGCTCCAATCTAATGAACTAGATGAGCCAGAAGAAGGCGAGCACCTTTTCCATTCACAGATGTGGGTAAAAGGCACCCCATTGCACTTCATCGTTGATAGTGGTAGCCAAAATAACCTCATCTCAGCAGAGGTCATCAAGCGGCTAGACCTGCCGACAATGCCGCACCCGCATCCCTACACCATTGGATGGCTCCGCCAAGGAAGCGATCTCTGCGTCAGCCAACAGTGTCGACTGTCGTACGGCATCAAACCCTTCAAAGATGAGGTATTGTGTGATGTTGCTCCTCTCAAATTTTGTAATGTTCTTTTGGGCCAACCTTATTTATGGAAATGCCATGTTGTATATGAGTCTAGGCCTCGTAGTGTTATTATTACTTTGAACAAGGAATTGTACAGGATACCCGAGGCAGTCCCTCCTAGTGATATTTCCTTGATCTCTACCAAGCAATGTAGGAAGGTCATCTCTCAGACCAAGAAATTTGTCTTCTTCGTGATTCACTCTCAAAGTAAGAGAAATATCGCAGCCACATCCAGGGCCTCTGAAGCTGATCTCTGCACACAACAGAAGCAAGTGGATAAGGTCGTGGAAGAACACTCAGATGTCTTCTCCTCTCCTACTAGGGTACCTCTACACTGCCAGGTCAGGCATCCCATCGATCTGACCCCAGGCGCACCGCTACACAATGGGTCGGTCTACCACTGCTCTCTGTTATAAAATGAGGAGGTCAAGAGGTAGATCCAAGAACTTCTCCACAAGGGGCACATTTGTCCCAGCTCATTGCCTTGTGGGAGCCCAATCGTACTGGTGCAAAAGAAAGATGGGACCTGGCGACTTTGCATTGATTATCGGGCCGTGAATAAAATCACAATCCAGAACCGGTACCCAATTCCCCGAATCGATGACCTCCTTGATCAGCTCATGGGGGGAAAATACTTCGGTAAGATTGATCTGAAGTCTGGATACCACCAGGTCCCAATAGAACATACAGATGTATGGAAGACCGCCTTCAAGTAAAAAGAAGGTCTTTTTGAATGGTTGGTCATGCCCTTTGGTTTGACAAATTCTCCAGCAACTTTTATGAGAATGATGGACGATATCCTGTGACCTTTCACCAGTACTTTTGTAGTGGTGTATCTAGATGACATTCTCATCTACAATAAGACTTGGGCGGAACACTCGCAGCATATTCAGCAGGTTCTGCACACCCTGCGGCAGCACAAACTATATGAAAACTTGGAAAATGTTCCTTCAGCATGGACAGGTTCCACTATTTAGGATACATCATTGATCAGCATGGTGTGCATGTGGATCCATCCAAGATCCAAGTCATCTGTGACTGGCTAGCCCCAACCAAACTCTCCGAGCTTTGGAGCTTCTTGGGCCTCGCCAATTTCTATTGCAGGTTCATGTTGGGATTCTCTCATATCGCATGGGCACTCAGCCAAGTAACCAGGGGTGGGAGTAAGGAAAACTTTGTGTGGGGCCTATCCCAACAACAAACCTTCGATGAATTGAAGCAGCGCTTGTGCTCATCCTTGGTACTTTCATTACTGGACCTGCAACATCCCTTTGAGATCGAGACAGATGATTCAGACTATGTTGTGGGCATCGTTCTCCCTCAACATTGCCACCCTGTGGCATATCATAGTGAGATGCTATCAGATGTTGTCTGTAAGTACCTTACTTATGAAAAAGAAATGTACTCCATTGTGCAATCCTGCCTCCAGTGGAGACATTACATTCTAGGGAAGGAGACAGTCATCCACACTGATCACAAGCCACTACAATTCATGAAGACCCGAGGCAAATTGTAGAATGACTGCCATCATAAGTGTTCCACATACTTACGGTAGTTCCACCTCAACATCAAGTATAAAACAAGAAGTACCAACCAAGTTGTCGATTGCCTCAGCCGACCTCCATTCATGGCACTCACCACGGTGCTAGACTCTTATGCCCATGAGACCTCTGGATGGCCCCACCTCTATGAGGCAGACCCTGACTTATCCACCACCTACCAAATGTTGGGAGAAAACTCAGTGGTCGTTGATTTCCATCTTCATGATGGATGGTTGTGCCGTCTGGGCCATCTCTACGTTCCATCAAGCGAGTGCGTGAAGCTGATCTGGGAAGTTCACTACAGTCGGGTGGCAAGACACTTCGGCATCAAAAATACAGTGGCAGTGCTGCAAAAACATTTCTACTGGTCAAAATTTCGATAGGATGTCGGCAAGTATATCAGGTCCTGCACCGCCTGCACTATTGCCAAACCGACCACTAAGAAACAGGGCTTGTACACCCCTCTTCCTACTCCTGACAAGTCATGGGAATCCATATCGATGGACTACATGTCAGGCCTCCCGTCCACCAAGAGGGGTAATGACTGTGTTTTTGTGGTTGTTGATCGCTTTTCCAAGATGGTGATTATGGTCGCCTGCAAGAAGAACATCACTGCAGAGGCCACTGCCAAGATCTTCTTTGAATGCATCTGGGTACACTTTGGGATCCCAAAAACCATTATCTCAGATCATGATAGTTGGTTCCTCAACACATTCTTGTCGAGCCTCTGGTCACTATTAGATACCAAGCTCACCAAATCCATTGCCTTCCACCCCCAGACAGATGGCCAAACTGAGGTCGTCAATCGGATGATCATACATATCCTGCACATGTACAATTCCAAGCACCCCTGCACATGGGTTGAGAGTCTTCCCTATGTCCAGCATAGCTACAACCGAGCCCTGCATAGCTCAACTGGCCACAGCCCCTTTCAAGTGGGGTTGGGATTCCAACCATTGGGCCCCATGGATGTTGCACTACCACTGGCAATGACCTCGGCCGACTCCTCCCCTGCTCCACCAGAAGATGAAAAATCCACCCAGTTCATTGAGAGGATCCATCACATCTGCCAACAGGTTCAGGATATTTTACAGAAGTCCAATGCCAAGTACAAGCAACGCCATGATCAACACCGGGTGCCACATAAGTTTCAAGAGGGTGACAAAGTTTGGTTTCACTTGTAGAAAGAACGCCTTATAGGGCCCCATCGGAAGCTTCATTGACTCTATTATGGGCCATACACCATCACCAAGGTTGTGGGTGACAATGATTTTGCACTCAACATTCCCCCTTTTCTTGGCCTACACCCAGTCTTCAACGTGGCTTTCCTTCGGCCATATTTCCCACCATTATTGGACACCTCAGAGATAGCAGAGAAATTGACACCAACATAACTCAACCTTGACTGCATGCAACAAGCATCTAGTGATCATATTGTGGACACACATATCAAGGGCACCCGATAGCAAAGGATCCAACTTTATTGAGTTGTCAAAGCAGGGCAGCTCCTGCACCAAGGCAAGTGGCTCACCCGGGGCCAAATTCAGAAAAAATTTCCTCATCTGATGGGGGAACTCAACACAATGGAGACCATTGCTTCCTAAGGGGGGAGGATTGATCCATATGGATTCTGGTGGCCTCCCACCTATTACAACTGGTTCATTTTGGCAGTTTTCTAGTTTGGCATATTTTTTCCTAGTTTTCGGGTCCCTGACTTGCAAGGCCGTTTTGAGGCCCTAAACAACGTTTTTAGAGATCGGCACGGTCGAAAATGCCCTCTATTACATTAGAAAAAAATGTGTAGTCCTTAGATATACCTTTCCAATGGGCTATCGTGCACCTAAAATAAAGATTGTATGCAAAAGTTACGACCCCGGGAAGTTGACCGACTAACTTACCCAAACGGGGCCCACATGACTTTTGGTGCTTCATCTCCTAGGGTTAGGTTTTTGGATTTCTAGGGTTTTTGACATTCCTGTTTATTGTAAAAAGGCCTTCATAGCCTCATTATAATGATCTTCTTGCAAATGAGCACAACCGTCACATCTCTTCTCAAAGATAAGCTGACACCATTCCAGCAAGCTTGCTTTCCGCTGCATTTTACAGTTTCAGCTTATTTCCTTATTGAATAGAAAACTAGTTTTACTGTATCTCTGTTATTCTGTGTTAAGAATATTTTAATAATATGTATTCATTTCATTATACTCATAAAATCCATATCATTGGTATCAGAGCGGTCTGCTACTTGTCATCTTAATGCATGTCCCCAATGAGGTCCGGGTACAAAGAATTGGGTCTCGAGCTTGTTTCTCTTGAGGAAAAAATCTCTCACACGCCCAAACAAACTCTCATGGAAGGAGAAAATAAATATGACGGGACAAGAGATCCTTTCAAATTTTTTCTTGAGGAAGCCCTCATGCAACAAAGGAACGAGATGATGGATAGTTTCGTGCAAATCCTTCGACGGATACCAACAAGCGACGCATCTTCCTCAAGCGAAGGCGCCGCCCCCTTCAAAGTAAAAATCAACTTCGATATTCCTATATTTGAAGGTCAAATAGACACAGATGTTGTAGACAAGTGGTTGAATCTACTAGAAGGGTATTTTTATGTCCATAAATTTTCAAATAGAGAAAAAATTACTTTTGCGCTCCTCAAAGTCATTCCCTGTGTCAAAGATTGGTGTGAAACTTTCTGTGAGCAAAAGGAAACAAAGGAACCTTCATTATTTACAGTCATAGCCACCTGGGAATCCTTCAGGGATGTTATTAAGGAACAATACTACCATGTCAGAAGCTATGAGGACTTGTATACCAAATGGACTACACTGCGGCAAGAAAGAGACCAAGCAGTGCCGAATTTACAAATATCTTCCATACCCTGTGCACCAACCTGGGTATCAAAGATTCAAAATGACATATGGTTCTCAAGTACCACGGTGCTCTACATAGATACATCTAGACTGATGGAATTTATGGACATCTCATCCTTGGGCGCAGCCTATCGATATGCCGTCAAAATCAAGCAGAAGCTCAAACAAAAGACACAATAATTTGGGCCTGGGAACCCCTCATAGCAAAAGCCAGGAAAGGGCGGCCCCAACCTACAGAACAAAGGACAGAGAAAAGATGGATAGTATCAGGACAACCAGTCCAAGCTGCAAGAAAAGAAGGACACCGAAAATACAAAGAAGGATATCGAGAAGTGGTGCAACTTCCATAAGAGCCCTTGGCATAACACTGTTGATTGTCGCTCAAAGAAGTCGTTGGTGGCTGAAGTGAAAGCCTCTAAATCAGATGTGGGTTTTGACTTTGAGTCAAAACCAGAAAGGGGAAGACAGATCATTGACACGGACCTGAATGCCACCATTGCTACCACCAAGCTCCAGCCTAATGAACCAAACGAGCCAGAAGAAGGCGAGTGCCTTTTCCATTCACAGACGTGGGTAAAAGGAACCCCACTGCACTTCATCGTTGATAGCAGTAGCCAGAAGAACCTCATCTCAGCAGATCTCATCAAGAAGCTGGGCCTGCTGACAATGCCGCACCTACATCGCTACACCATTGGATGGCTCTGCCAAGGAAGCGATCTCCGCGTCATCCAACAGTGTCAATTGTCGTATGGCATCAAGCCCTTCAAAGACGAGGTATTGTGTGATGTTGTTCCTCTCGAAGTTTGTAATGTTCTTTTGGGTCAACCTTATTTATGGAAATTCCATGTTGTATATGAGTCTAGGCCTCATAGTGTTATTATTACTTTGAACAAGAAATTGTATAGGATACCCGAGGTAGTCCCTCCTAGTGATATTTCATTGATCTCTGCCAAGCAATGCAGAAAGGTCATCTCTCAAACCAGGAAATTTGTCTTCTTCATGATTCACTCTCAGAGTAAGAGAAAGATCATAGCCACATCTAGGGCCTCTACGGCTGATCTCTCCACACAACAGAAGCAAGTGGATAAGGTCATGGAAGAACACTCAGATGTCTTCTCCTCTCCTACCAGGGTACCCTTGCATTGCCATGTCAGGCAACCCATCGATCTGACCCTAGGCACACTGCAACCCAATGGGCCGGTATACCATTGCTCTCTATTAGAAAATGAGGAGATCAAGAGGTAGATCCAAGAACTTCTCCACAAGGGGCACATCCTTCCCATCTCATCGCCTTTTGGGAGCCCAATCGTACTGGTACAGAAGAAAGACGGGACCTAGCGACTCTGTATTGATTATTGGGATAAAATCACAGTCCGAAACCGGTACCCAATTCCTCGAATCGATGACCTCCTTAATCAGCTCATGGGGGCCAAATACTTCGGTAAGATTGATCTTAAGTCTGGCTACCACCAGGTCCCATTAGAACATATAGATGTATGGAAGATCGCCTTCAAGTCAAAAGAAGGTCTTTTTGAATGGTTGGTCATGCCCTTTGGTTTGACAAATGCTCCAACAAATTTTATGAGGATGATGGAAAATATCCTGCAACCTTTCACCAATACTTTTGTAGTGGTGTATCTGGATGACATCCTCATCTAGAGAAAGACTTGGGCAGAACACTTGCAGCATATTCAGCGGGTTCTGCACACCCTGCGGCAACACAAACTATATGCAAACTTGGAAAAATGCTCCTTCAGCATGGACAGGGTCAACTACTTAGGATACATCATTGATCAGCATGGTGTGCATGTGGATCCAGCCAATATCCAGGTCATCTGTGACTGAACAACCCCAACCACACTCTCCGAGCTTCGAAGCTTCTTGGGCCTCGCCAATTTCTATCGCAGCTTCGTGTTGGGATTCTCTCATATTGCATGGGCCCTCAGCCAAGTAAGCAGAGGTGGCGGTAAGGAAAAATTTGTGTGGGGCCTGTCCCAACAACAAGCCTTCGATGAATTGAAGCAACGCTTGTGCTCATCCCCGGTACTTTCATTACCGGACCTGCAACATCCCTTTGAGATCGAGACAGATGATTCAGACTATGTTGTGGGTGTCATTCACACTCAACATGGCCACCCCGTGGCGTATCATAGTGAGACGCTATCAGATGTTGTATGTAAGTACCCTACTTATGATAAAGAAATGTACTCCATTGTGCAAGCCTACTGCCAGTGGACACATTACATTCTAGGGAAGGAGACATTCATCCACATTGATCACAAGCCACTACAATTCATGCAGACCCAAGGCAAACTACATAATGACTGCCATCATAAGTGGTCCACATACTTACGGCAGTTCCACCTCAACATCAATTATAAAACAAGAAGTACCAACCAATTTTTCAATTGCCTCAGCCAACCTCTAGTCATGGTACTCACCACAGTGCTAGACTCTTGCAGCCATGAGACCTTTGGATGGCCCCACCTCTATGAGATAGACCATGTCTTCTCCACCACCTACCAAATGTTGGGAGCAAACTCAATGGTCATTGATTTCCATATTCAGGACAGGTGGTTGTGTCATCTGGGCCATCTCTATGTTCCATCAAGTGAGCACGTGAAGCTGATCTGGGAAGCTCACTACAGTCGGGTGGCAGGACACTTCTGCATCGAAAATATAGTGGAAGTGCTACAAAAACATTTCTACTGGTCAAAATTTCGATAGGATGTCGGCAAGTATATTAGGTCCTGCACTGCCTACACTATTACCAAACCGACCACTAAGAATTAGGGCATGTACACCCCTGTTCCTACTCCTGAAAATACGTGGGATTCCATATCCATGGACTAGATGTCAGGCCTCCCGTCCACCAAGAGGGGCAATGACTATGTTTTTGTGGTTGTTGATCGCTTTTCCAAGATGGCGATTATGGCTGCCTACAGAAAGAACATCACTGCAAAGGCCACTGCCAAGCTCTTCTTTGAATGCGTATGGGTACACTTTGGGATCCCAAAAACCATTTTCTCAGATCAGGACATACGGTTCCTCAGCACATTATGGTCGAGCCTCTGCTCACTGTTGGATACCAAGCTCACCAAATCCACTGCCTTCCACCCCTAGACAGATGGCCAAACTGAGGTCATCAATTGGATGATCGTACATATTCTGTGCATGTACATTTCCAAGCACCCCTGCACATGGAATGAGAGTCTTCCCTATGTCTAGCATAGCTACAACTGAGCCTTGCATAGCTCAACTAGCCACAACACCTTTTAGGTGGGGTTGGGATTCCAACCATTGGGCCCCATGGATGTTGCACTACCACTGGAGAACACCTTGAACGAATCGTCCCCTGCTCCACCAGAAGCTAACAAAGCCACCCGATTCATTGAGAGGATCCATCACATCTGCCAATAGGTTCAGGATATTTTACAGAAGTCCAATGCCAAGTACAAGCATCGCCATGATCAACATCGGGTGCCACATAAGTTTCAAGTGGGCGACAAAGTTTGGTTTCTCTTGCAGAAAGAACGCCTTACAGGGCACCATCAGAAGCTTCACCGACTCTGGTATGGGCCATACACCATCACCAAGGCTATGGGTGACAATTCTTTTGCACTCAATGTTCCCCCTTTCCTTGGCCTGCACATAGTCTTCAACGTGGCTCTCCTTCGGCCATATTTCCCACCATTATTGGACACCTCAGAGATAACGGAGCAGTTGACACCAACAGACCTCAACCTTGACTGCATTCAATAGGAATCCAATGATCATATTGTGGACACATAGATCAAGGGCACCTAACAGCAAAGGATCTATCTTTATCGAGTTGTCAAAGCAGGGCAGCTCCTGCACCAAGGAAAGTGGCTCACCCGGGGCAAAATTCAGCAGAAATTTCTTCATCTGATGGGGGAAATCAACGCAATGGAGACCATTGCTTCCTAAAGGGGGAGGATTGATCCATATGGATTTCAGTGGCCTCCCACCTATTCCAACTGGTTCATTTTGGTAGTTTTCCATTTTGGCAGATTTTTTCCTAGTTTTCAGGTCCCTGACTTGCGGGGCCGTTTTGAGGCCCTAAATAACGTTTTTAGAGATCAGCACAGTCGAAAATGCCCTCTATTACATCAGACCAAAATGTGTAGTCCTCGGATAAACCTTTCCAACGGGTTATCGTGGGCCTAATATGGAGATCGTATGCAAACGTTACGACCCTGGGAAGTTGATCAACTAACTTACCCAAATGACGCCCACATGAATTTTGGTGCTTCATCTCCTAGGGTTAAGTTTTTGGATTTCTAGGGTTTTTGACATTCTTGTTTATTGTAAAAAGGCCTTCATAGCCTCATTGTAATGATATTCTTGTGAATGAGCGCAGTCGTCACATCTCTTCTCAGAGATAAGCCGCCACCATTCCAGCAAGCTTGTTTTCCACTGCATTTTACAGTTTCAACTTATTTCCTTATTGAATAGAAAACAAGTTTTATTGTATCTCTATTATTTTGTGTTAAGCATATTTTAATAATCTGTATTCATTTTGTTATGCTCATAAAATCTAGATCAGTGGTATCAGAGAGGTCTGCTCCTTGTCGTCTTAATGCATATCCCAAACGAGGTCGAGGTACAAAGAATTGGGTCTCGAACTTATTTCTCTTGAGGACAAAATCTATCGCACGCACAAACGACCTCTCATGGAAGGAGAAAATAAAGATGATGGGATAGGAGATCCTTTCAAAATGTTGCTTGAGGAAGCCCTCATGCAACAGAGGAACATGATGATGGATAGTTTCACTCAAATCCTTCAGCGGATACCAACAAGCGATGCATCTTCCTCGAGTGGAGGCACCGCCCCCTTCAAGGTACAAATCAACTTCAATATTCCTATATTTGAAGGTCAGATAGATGCCGATGTTGTAGACAAGTGGTTGAATCTACTAGAAGGGTATTTTTCTTTCCATAACTTTTCAAATAGAGAAAAAATTACTTTTGCGCTCCTCAAAGCCGTTCCCCATGTCAAAGATTGGTGGGAAACTTTCTATGAGCAAAAGGAAACAGAGGAAGCCTCATTATTTACAGTCACAGCCACCTGGGAATCCTTCAGAGATTCTATTAAGGAACAATACTACCCTGTCGGAGGCTATGAGGACTTGTATACCAAATGGACCACACTGCGGAAAGAAAGAGACCAAGCAGTGCCAGATTTCACAAATATCTTCCATACCCTGTGCACCAAGTTGGGTATCAAAGATTCAGAGCGACATCTGGTGTTGAAGAACCGTGGTGCTCTGCATAGATACATCCAGACCGAAATGGAATTTATGGACATCTCATCCTTAGGCGCGGCCTATCGATATGCCATCAAAATCGAGCAGAAGCTCAAACAAAATATGTGACAATTTGGGCCTAGGAACCCCTCGCAGCAAAAGCCAAGAAAGGGCGGCCCCAACCTACAGAACAAAGGATATAGCAAAGATGGACAATATTAGGACAACCAGTCCAAGCCGCAAGAAAAGAAGGACATCGGAAATACAAAGAAGGATACCGGGAAGTGGTGCGACTTCCATAAGATCCCTTGGCATAACACTATTGATTATCGCTCAAAGCAGTTGTTGGTGGCTAAAGTGAAAGCCTCTGAATCAGATGCAGGTTCTGACTCTGAGTTAGAACCAGAAAGGGGAAGACGAATCATTGATGTGGAGCTGAGTGCCACCGTTGCTACCACCAAGCTCCGGCCTAATGAACCAGATGACCAAGAAAAAGGCGAGCACCTTTTCCATTCACAGATGTGGGTCAAAGGCACCCCGCTGCACTTCATCATTGATAGTGGTAGCCAGAAGAACCTCATCTCAGTAGAGGTCGTCAAGCGATTGGACCTACCGAGAATGCCGTACCCACGTCCCTGCACCATTGGATGGCTCCGCCAAGGAAGCGATCTCCATGTCAGCCAACAATGTCGATTGTCATATGGCATCAAGCCCTTCAAAGATGAGGTATTGTGTGATGTTGCTCCTCTCAAAGTTTGTAATGTTCTTTTGGGCCAACCTTATTTATGGAAACGCCACATTGTATATGAGTCTAGGCCTCGTAGTGTTATTATTACTTTGAACAAGAAATTATACATGATACGTGAGGCAGTCCCTCCTAGTGTTATTTCCTTGATCTCTGCCAAGCAATGCAGGAAAGACATCTCTCAAACCGAGAAATTTATGTTCTTCGTGATTCGCTCTCAGAGTAAGAGAAAGATCGCAGCCACATCCAGGGTCTTTGTGGCCAATCTCTCCACACAAAAGAAGCAAGTGTATAAGGTCATGGAAGAACACTCAGATGTCTTCTCCTCTCTTATCAGGGTACCTCTGCACTGCCAGGTCAGGCATCCCATTGATCTGACCCTAAGCGCTCCACTACCCAATGGGTCGATCTCCTGTCGCTCTCTGTTAGAAAATGAGGAGATCAAGAGGTAGATCAAAGAACTTCTCCACCAGGGGCACATCCATCCCATCTCATCTCCTTGTGGGAGCCCAATCTTACTAGTGCAGAAGAAAGATGGGACCTGGTGACTCTGCATTAATTACTGGGCCCTAAATAAAATCACAGTCCGGAACTAGTACCTGATTCCCTAAATCGACAACTTCCTTGATCAGCCCATGGGGGCGAAATACTTCGGTAAGATTGATCTTCATTCTGACTACCACCAGGTGCCAATAGAACATACAGATGTATGGAAGACTGCCTTCAAGTCAAAATAAGGTCTTTTTGAATGGTTGGTCATGCCCTTTGGTTTGACAAATGCTCCAACAACTTTTATGAGGATGATGGATGATATCCTGCAACCTTTCACCAGTACTTTTGTAGTGGTGTATCTGGATGACATCCTCATCTACAGCAAGACTTGGGTGGCACACTTGCAGCATATTCAGTAGGTTCTGCACACCCTGCGGGAGCACAAACTATATGCAAACTTGGAAAAATGCTTCTTCGGCATGGACAAGGTCCACTACTTAGGATACATCGTTGATCAGCATGGTGTGCATGTGGATCTAGCCAAGATCCAGGTCATCCGTGACTGGCCAGCCCCAACCACACTCTCCGAGCTTCAAGGCTTCTTGGGCCTCACCAATTTCTATCATAGGTTCGTGTTGGGATTCTCTAATATTGCATGGGCCCTCAGCCAAGTAACCAAGGGTGGGGGTAAGGAAAAATTTGTGTGGGGCATGTCCCAACAACAAGCCTTCGATGAATTGAAGCAATGCTTTTGCTCATCCTTGGTACTTTCATTACCGGACCTGTAACATCCCTTTGAGATCGAGACAGATGATTCAGACTATGTTGTGGGTGTCGTTCTCACTCAACATGGCCACCCCGTGGCGTATCATAGTGAGACGCTATCAGATGATGTCCATAAGTACCCTACTTACAACAGAGAAATGTACTCAATTGTGCAAGCCTACCGCCAGTGGATACATTACATTCTAGGGAAGGAGACAGTCATCCACATTGATCACAAGCCACTGCAATTCATGCAGACCCAAGGCAAATTGTAGAATGACCACCATCATAAGTGGTTCACATACTTACGGTAGTTCCACCTCAACATCAAGTATAAAACAGGAAGTACCAACCGAGTTTTCGATTGCCTTAGCTGACCTCCAGTCACAGCACTCTCCACGGTGATAGACTCTTGCAGCCATGAGACCTCTGGATGGCCCCACCTCTATGAGACAAACCCTGACTTCTCCACCACCTACCAAATGTTGGGAGTAAACTTAGTGGTCGTTGATTTCCATCTTCAGGACAGTTGGTTGTGCCGTCTGGTCCATCTTTGTGTTCCTTCAAGCGAGCGCATGACACTGATCTGGGAAGCTCACTACAATTGGATGGCATGACACTTCGGTGTCAAAAAGACAGTGGCAATGCTGCAAAAACATTTCTACTGGCTGAAATTTCAACAGGATGTCAGCAAGTACATCAGGTCCTGCACCGCCTGCGCTATTGCCAAACTGACCACTAAGAAACAGGGCCTGTACACCCCTCTTCCTACTCCCGACAAACCATGGGAATCCATATCCATGGACTACATGTCAGGCCTCCCATCCACCAAGAGGGGCAATGACTTTGTTTTTGTGGTTGTTAATCACTTTTCCAAGATGGCGATTATGGTCGCCTACAAGAAGAACATCACTGCAGAGGCCACTACCAAAATATTCTTTGAACGTGTCTGGGTACACTTTGGGATCCCAAAAACCATTGTCTCAGATTGAGACAGTCAGTTCCTCAGCACATTCTAGTCGATCCTTTGCTCACTGTTGGATACCAAGCTCACAAAATCCACTGCCTTCCACGCCCAGACAAATGGCCAAACTGAGGTCGTCAATCGAATGATCATACATATCCTATGCATGTACAATTCCAAGCACCCCCGCACATGGTATGAGAGTCTTCCCTATGTCCATCATAGCTACATCCGAGCCCTACATAGCTCAACTGGCCAAAGCTCCTTTCAGGCGGGGTTGGGATTCCAACCATTGGGCCCCATGGATGTTGCACTACCACTGGCGAACACCTCGACCGACTCGTCCCCTGCTCCACTAGAAGCTGACAAAGCCACCCAGTTCATTGAGAGGATCCATCACATCCGCCAACAAGTTCAGGATATTTTACAGAAGTCCAATGCCAAGTACAAGCAGCGCCATGATCAACATTAGGTGCCAAATAAGTTTCAGGTGGGCGAAAAATTTTGGTTGCACTTTTAGAAAGAACGCCTTACAGGGCCCCATTGGAAGCTTTGTTGACTCTGGTATGGTCCATACACCATCACCAAGGCTATGGGTGAATATGATTTTGCACTCAATGTTCCCCCTTTCCTTGGTCTGCACCCAGTCTTCAATGTGGCTCTCCTTCGGCCATATTTCCCACCATTATTGGACACCTCAGAGATAGCAGAGCAGTTGACACCAACAGAAATCAACCCTGACTCCATGCAACAGGCATCCAGTGATCAGATTGTGGACACACAGATCAAGGGCAGCTGACAGCAAAGGATCCATCTTTATCAAGTTGTCAAAGCAGGGCAGCTCCTGCACCAAGGCAAGTGGCTCACCCAGTGCCAAATTCAGAAGAAATTTCCTCATCTAATGGGGGAACTCAATGCAATGGAGACCATTGCTTCCTAAGAGGGGAGGATTGATCCATATGGATTACGGTGACCTCCCACCTATTCCAATTGGTTCATTTTGGCAGTTTTCCAGTTTGGCATATTTTTTCCTAGTTTTTCGGGTCCCTGACTTGCGGGGTTGTTTTGAGGCCCTAAACAACATTTTTAGAGATCGGCACTATCGAAAATGCCCTCTTTTAGATCAGACCAAAATGTGTAGTCCTCGGATAGACCTTTCCAATAGGCTATTATGCATCTAAAATGGAGATCGTATGCAAAAGTTACGACCCCGGGAAGTTGACCGACTAACTTACCCAAATGGGGCCCACATGACTTTTGGAGCTTCATCTCCTAAGGTTAGGTTTTTGGATTTATATGGTTTTTGACATTCCTGTTTATTGTGAAAAGGCCTTAAGAGCCTCATTGTAATGATCTTCTTGCGAATGAGCGCAATCGTCACATCTCTTCTCAGAGATATGCCAGCACCATTCCAGCAAGCTTGTTTTCTGCTGCATTTTACAGTTTCAGCTTATTTCCTTATTGAATAGAAAACCAGTTTTATTGTATCTCTGTTATTTTGTGTTAAGCATATCTTATTAATCTCTATTAATTTCGTTTTGCTCATAAAATCTTGATCAGTGGTATCAGAGCGGTTTTCTCCTTGTTGTCTTAATGCATGTCCCCAACGAGGTCGGGGTACAAAGAATTGGGTCTCGAGCTTATTTCTCTTGAGGAAAAAAGTTCTCGCACGCCTAAATGACCTCTCATGGCAGGAGAAAATAAAGATGATGGGATAGGAGATACTTTCAAAATGTTGTTTGAGGAATCCCTCATGCAACAGAGGAACGAGATGATGGATAGTTTCGCGCAAATCCTTTGGCGGCTACCAATAAGCGATGCATCTTACTCGAGAGGAGGCACCGCCCCCTTCAAGGTACAAATCAACTTTGATATTCCTATATTTGAAGGTTAGATAGATGCAGATGTTGTACACAAGTGGTTGAATCTACTAAAAGGGTATTTTTCTGTCCATAACTTTTCAAATAGAGAAACAATTACTTTTGCGCTTCTCAAAGTCATTCCCCATGTCAAAGATTGGTGGGAAACTTTCTATGAGAAAAAGGAAATAGAGGAACCCTCATTATTTACAGTCACATCCACCTGGGAATCCTTCAGGGATGCTATTTAGGAACAATACTACCCTGTCGGAAGCTATGAGGACCTTTATACCAAATGGACCACACTGCGGAAAGAAAGAGACCAAGCAGTGCCAGATTTCACAAATATCTTCCATACCCTGCGCACCAAGATGGGTATCAAAGATTCAGAGTGACATATGGTGCTCAAGTACCATGGTGCTCTACATAGATACATCCAGACCGAAATGGAATTTATGGACATCTCATCCTTGGGTGCGGCCTATCGATATGTTGTCAAAATCAAGCAGAAGCTCAAACAAAAGACGCGACAATTTGGGCCAGGGAACCCCTCGTAGCAAAAGCTAGGAAAGGGATGCCCCAACCTATAGAACAAAGGATAGAGAAAAGATGTACAGTATCAAGACAACCAGTCCAAGCCACAAGCAAAGAAAGACACCGGAAAGACAAAGAAGGATACCGGGAAGGGGTGTGACTTCCATAAGAGCCCTTGGAATAACACTGTTGATTGTTGCTCAAAGTAGTCGCTGGTGGCTGAAGTGAAAGCCTCTGAATCAGATGCGGGTTTTGACTCTAAGTCAGAACCAGAAAGGGGAAGACAGATCATTGACATGGATTCAAGTGCCACCGTTGCTACCACCAAGCTCTAGCCTAATGAACCAAATGAGCCAGAAGAAGGCGAGCGCCTTTTCCATTCACAGATGTGGGTAAAAGGCACCCCACTGCACTTCATCATTGATAGCAGTAGCCAAAAGATGTTGGTAAATGTTTAACGTGTAGCATATGCTTTTCATTGATGGCAAGTACAGCAACAAAGATGGCATGAATACAAGAAGAAGTATCAATAGTATTTTAGGAAGACAGAAAGTGAGATTGTCATTGATGGTAGGATCAGAGTGTGCATTGATGGCAAGAAAAGAGATGACAAAGATCAGCATGATCAGCAGCGCAGTGATAATGGAAGAGGAGGAGCATCAGTGATCATTGGACCCCATCATTAATCCTCGATGACCGTCAGATATGAATTGAGACAAGAAGAACGCGCAAAAGAGGAGGACAGACCTTAGGCGTCAGATCTAAGCGTAAGATCGTACCATTGTTGGATCAGGGAGAACCTTCACATTCATTAAAGAGCAAGAAGAGGCGAAATGTGAAATGTCGAAATATGTTGGTCTGACTCCATTTCGGAGTTTCATAGATTGGGACTTGAAGGCTTTAGACCCTTCATCATAAGAAGGCGAAATCGCGAAGTCACGAAATGCGAAATGGAGAAATGATCCTAGTCGTTGGATCAAGGTGTGATCTAGGTCGTCAGATCCAGGAGGTGAATATGGAAAACCAAGTCAGAAAGGATAGTCGTGGACCGTTGGATCAAAAGGATGCATGGCGAAAAATCAGAGCACCACAAAGACTCCATTTCATAGTTTCGCAGATCAGGAAATCCAAAGGAAAGAGGTTCAAACTCGTGATACGCGAGATCACGAAAAGATCTTGACTGTCAGATCACCAAGGATTATGGACCATTGATCTAAGCTCCATCTTGGAGCTTCGCCTATCGTGACTTGGAGTGACGAGAACCTCCATCTAAGGAATAGCGAGATGCGAGATCACGAAAAGATCTGGATCGTTGATTCATCGAGATCATGGAACATCGATCAGGTTTGATGAAGAGCATGAGTTCGAAGCACCTTTTAGCGCAGCCTGTGGTCACCACGGGTGGTCACATGGAGGAAGGACCTAGTGCATATGAGATCCACCTTGGAATTTCGGGGATCGTGTGTGGGAGTGTCGAGACACTGGATCATAAGAATGTTGAAATACCGAAAAGGTGAATTGTCGCTGTAACCGATGGTCACCATCTATGGTCACGTAGAGGAGGGAGCTAGAGCAGCCAAGATCCTTTTCGGAGCTAGTGAAATGGAGAGTCAAGATGTCTCATCGCAAAATATATGAATTGTGAAATGGATAAATAACGACAATACCCTTCAGAGTTAATCCAACGATCCAGGTGATTTTGAGCATAATCGGAGGGCTAATCTTTCTCCTCACAGTGTAACTGCTAGAAACCATTGATGGTTTCTGCCAAAGGAGTTGAAGAGTCTCTGGGAATCTTCCAATGGGATGAATATAGGTCATAAGGGAAATTGACAGTTGGAAGAGGGTTGGAGCTTGTAGCTGAAACAAAGAGGGTGAGCTCGACTGTAACAGAGAAGACGAAGAGTCTCAACTGCCAGAGAGAAAAACAAATCTCAGCATAACACCCAGTGATGTTGGACACGTGGTGGGAACCACTAGAGAAGCTGAAGAGTTGCGATGATCAGGCAGAGCACTCAAGAGGTGGAAGATATCGGCGTGGTGTGAGTATGCAAAGGTAGTGTGTGCATTGCATGCACAAGGTGTACAGAAGCTATAAGTACACGGTACAAAGAAGAGATGGGTGTTGTTGGAGTTGGAGTTGTTGTGGTTGTTTTTGTTGAAGGTGATTCATGTGTGAAGAAGGAGGAGAGTGCAGCAACTGAATTGAACAGAAGAGGAACTATGCAGTGAATGGACATGGTGCACAGAGCATAAAAAGTAGAAGAACAGACAGTGCCAGTCATGTGTGCAGGAAGGCAGTGAGGCAGACAGAGCAACGAAATGCA
>JASDQU010105179.1:62680-79207 GCA_032191745.1 Picea mariana
GCATTCAATTGTGTTATGCTAGGGGCTCTTATGGAACTCACACCATTTCCCAGTGTCTTTCTTTGTCTTCCCATTGTACTTCTTTGTTTGCGGTTTGGACTATTTTTCCTAAGGTTTTCCATCCTTTCTCTTCCCTTTGTTATGCGGGTTAGGGTCGCCTTTGCCCTACTTCTGCTGTGAGGGGTTTGTAAACCTGAACTGTTGTGTTTTTTGTTTAAGCTTCTGCTCTATTTTGAGAGCATATCGATAGGTCGCGCCCAAGGATGAGATGTCCAGAAACTACATTTCTTTCTGGATGTATCTATGCAGAACGTCCCAGTACTTGAGCACCAGATTTCATTCATAGTCTTTTATACCCAGCTTGGTGTGCAAGGTATGGAAGACATTGGTGAACTTTGGTACTGTTTGGTCCCTTTCTTTCCGCAGTGTGGTCCATCTTATGTATAAATCGTCATAACTTCCAATAGGGTAGTATTTTTACTTAATAGCATCTCCGAAGGAACCTCAAGTGGTTGCAACTACAAATAATGTAGATCCCTCTATTTCCTTCTGCACACAGAAAGTCTCCCACCAATATTTGACATGGGGGACGACCTTAAGGAGCGCAAATGTAAGATTTTCTCTATTGAAAAAGTTGTGGACAAAAAAATACCCTTTTAGAAGGTTTAATCATTTGTCTACAACATCTGCATCTATTTTACCTTCAAATGTATGAATACAAAAATTGATCTGTACCTTGAAGGGGTGGCACCTTCGCTGGAGGAATATGTGTCGCCTATTGGTAACCATCGAAGGATTTGCACAAAGTTATCCATCATCTCATTCCTTTGTTGCAGGAGGGCTTCCTCGAGCAACAATTTCAAGGGATCTCTTGCCCCATCGTCTATCTTTTCTTTCCCCATGGGCAACCATCGGGTTCGGCGAGGCTGATCTTGCAAAGGATCAACTGGTTCGAGTCTCAACTTCTTATACCTTGACCTTGTTGGGGACATGCACATAGAAACAAATGAAGAGAATACCGCTCTGATACCACTGATACGGGTTTACGAGCATAATGAAATGAAACACAAATCTATAACATTAACACATATATACATAGAACAATAATAGAGATATAGTAGAAATTAACTTCTATTCAATAAAGAAATAAGTTGAAACTATAAAATGCAAACTGAAAACAAGCTTGCTCAAATGGTGGTAGCCAATCTCTGAGAAGAGATGTGGCGGCTATGCGCATTCATCTGAGCACCTTACAATGATTCTTATGGGCCTTTTTAGCATCTAGAAGTAATAAGAAAACCCTAGACATCCAAAAACCTAACCCTAAGAGATGAAGCACCAAAAGTCATGTGGGCCCCAATGGGGTAAGTTGGTACATCAACTTCCCGAGGTCATAACTTTTGCATACGATATTTTTTTAGGTGTTCGATACCTCATCGAAAAGGTCTATCCAAGAAGTAAAACTTCTATCGGGGGTCAGGGTATGCAATTGGCAACCCCTGGCCCCCCAAAATTCCAAAAAAACGTCGTTTAGGGCCTCAAAATGGCCTTGGAAGTTTGGGACACAAAAAACTGTAATAAAACTGCCAAAATAGAAAACTATATGTGATCCAGTTGGAAGAGGTGGGTGGCCACCAATATCCACCAGGATCATTTGCTTGTTGCGGTTAGGTGGCTAATTGTAATTTCTTCCGTTGGTATTTCAGAAATCTTGGCAATAGACTTTTTTAACCATTCTTCATATAATCCCTTAACAAAGCAATGATCACTTCTTGTTTCACTTTGATATTAAACAATTTTCCCTCAATCTCTCCATAGTCGATAGATAAATTCTGCAACGTATTTTCAATATCTTCATTTTTATTAGTATATTCAACAAGCCAATTGTCAATGTCATCATATGTGAATTCAACTATGCTATCAAAATTTTCAGCTAATGCTTCTTTAAACCTTCAATTTGTTCTTCAAACTGTTGTCAGGTCATGAGAATTGAACTTGATATTAGCTTAGGATCTGAAACTTCAATGGTGGTACTAGAAATATCCAAGTTAACAATATTTAAATATGCTTCTGTCCTTTTTCGTGACAAATCATTTAATTGACTCAATAGTCCCCTTAATGTATTAACTCTTTCGATTGAGCACGCCTTTAATTGCTTCACACGGTTTTGGGAGGGCAAATCTTCATGTTTTCTTCTTTGGTTCATCATCGTCGAGACCTTTGCTACAAACATGGCAACTCCATATGTGCAAAAGCCTTCATCATTCTTTAAATTTGCATTCAAATATTCTTTAATATTTTGGATTCTAAGGTCGAGAGAGGCACAACTTTTTGCCAAGTCCCATAATTCTAAAATTAATGACATTCTTTTCTTTATATTTTCCTCGATGAAATGTCAAGTAGCCACAATCAAACTTGAAATTCCTTTAACTCTTGAACTTGACTCTGGAATTTCTTGAAGACTTCAGTCAACCCGAATCATGGCAACCGAGGTAGCCAAAATAGGTAGAGGCATGAGGGTTGCTTCCAATTCCTTAACTTTTTCTTTTAGCTAAACAATTTCTTCTTCCATATTAGCTATTGAAAATTCCAATGTGTCCCCTGTGACCTTGTGAATTGAGGACAATTTTTATGGCAACATGTTTCAGGTGCTAATGGTAGACTGTAATTTTCCCGTCTTACTCCTTGAAGTCCTTTCAAAAACCATTTTTCTTTGAATCCTTATCAAATGAGGCATTATGTAAAACAAAGGTTTCTTCATCAGAAAATATTTCATCCTAGACAACAATTGTAAAAGCCTATTGTACATTTTTCTGAGCATGTTCCTCTTCGTCCGGGAAACTGATATTCTCGATGTCAACATCCAGGTCCATGTCTTCTAGCAATATATCATTTTCAGGTGCATCTATTTCTCCTCCCCCTTGTTGAGAATTGGTTCTTTTCCTTTTAACTTTTAGCTTACGGGGGTTTTCTAAATTTCCTTRAGGAGGGTTTCTCTCTTCGTCATCTCCTGAATTATTACTCAGGGTTTTTCTTTGTTGGGATGCTCCAAAATGATGGTTTATCTTAGGTAAAACACTTCTGTAGGAAATGGTGGGTGATTGAGCATTTCATTTCACTAGAGGGTTTGCCTCTCTCTTTGTGATGTTTTGTGTTGCTTACAATGGTCTCTATATCGCCAACATTTCTATCAATTTCTAGAACATGAGGGTCGTGACTATCACCCTCTTATTCTCCCAATATAAGTGCATTGATAAGTGCAGGGATAAGCCTAAATGATATTATCTGGTTATACAAAAGGTGATTAGGGTCAAATCCTTTGATCTATTATGCAAATTTCATGTTAAATTAGTCAAAATAGGAAGCATACTCATCAATCTTGGAAAGTCCTCTTAAGAGAATTTTTCCAACCTTCCACGACAGAGGGATAAATTACTTTTTTATTTTTTCACAAAAAATGTGAAACCAAAATTTGTACTATCTCGCCACCTCTATGATAAATAATCTGTTAGGCACATAATAGGGAAGAAATATAGGTTTTTCGTGAGAACAAAAAATCTTAATGATGTTATAATCATCCATTTTTTTCGAGAACTCCCTTTCCATTCAGAAAATTCAATGCTTCCAAAGAAATCCTAGAAGTATCATCTCCAAATAGTAGTTTCTTGAATTCATACACGAAATTATTATATACCTCATAAAAATAATGACCAACCTTTTTCCTCCACAAAGCTTTGATACAACATAGTTATAGGGTCYACCTTTGCRTTTACCCTTTTKTCGATACTTAAATCTTTGAAAACATGGCAGTACGTGATAGTGAAAATAAAAAAGGATGCCATATAGAACTTGTTTTYAGTTTTGAAATTCATCAACTGCGCAGTAACCTCATTTGATATGATCTTYGCCCAGTCGRAGATTGCATTCTCATGGACWGTGAAATGAAAAATGTATAATGTCAACCAAGGAATAGTTGTTGTAATATCTTGACCAACAACTCTAGTAAACAACCAAGCAATTTCTTTATAAGGGTCCTTACAAGAACACACCTGAATCTTGGATATATCTCTTGGCATTGAGGCGGGATCTTGTAGATATTCTTGCAGGAGTTCAATTCCATTGTTTTTTCCCTTCGAGAAATTTCTGTCTCTTCTCCTTTATAAACCAAGATCGGCTCTGGAAATTTTAACATCTTCTTAAAAATCGATAACACCAATGAAACAAGGGAGCCACTTTGCAAAGGGATGGTTCTTCTATTCTGGATGAATTTGTCAATGCACCAAATAATGATATCTTTACATTCAAAAACCTCTGGAATGCAACCGATGAGAGTTATTCCTGATGTCCACACCTTATTATTGTCTTTGTCTGACAATGTTGAATAGTACCGATAAGACCTGGACCAATGGTAATTTTGGTCTTCTATGGAGAACAAGTTCAAAGTATCCCTACAAAAATGTTGTTGTCTCACAACCATCTTCAGAAAGTTGGAAAACAATTTCGTAATATCACTTAGCATAGTAAAATGAGCCTTAAGTTATATTTTCTTGTTGAAAGCATTAATTTGAAATAAATGTAAATTGCCTCGATATAAACATCATTAATTAACAACCTTTTCAAAAATGAATTTAGCAGTTGAGTCCATAAAAATAACATTTAATGTGACTCGAGAAATGTGAAATAAGGGGACACGTCACAACAGGGAGTCGAAGTGGAAGTTTTCAAATGAAAATGCAAGTTTGTGAGTCCACGAGTCCAAAATTAATGAAACAACTAAGTATTGAGATCTTTTGGACGTCTTGCGAGAGGTAGAAAAGTAATCAAGTGCAAGTCTACGACGAAAAAAATAAACTAAGTGTTGAGCTAGATGAAAAAACAAAAAGGAAATACGAACAAGTCTGTGAGTATGATGGAAACGGATAAGTATGGTAAGCAAGATAAAACAATGAGAGGGGTGAAGGAGGTGTATGATACATGGCCAAGAAATTTTATGGGAGGGTAAAAGTCATAAAAGAAAAATGATAGGAAAGAAGGGAAAACATATGGCATTCAACACCTCTGTCACATTTCTTGGCGTTGGGCCATCCTCTAATGTCCTCTATTTTCTCAGGATCAACTGTTATCCCATCTACTGAAATAATATGCCCCAAGTAGTGAATCTTCTTTTGATAAAATATGCACTTACTTAGTTTAGCATACAATTTATGCTCTCTCAAAACTTACAACACCATTCTCAAATGTTAATCATGCTCTTATTTTGTCCTTGAGTAGATGATAATATCATCTAAGAAACAATCACAAACATGTCTAGGTATTCCTTGAACACTCCATTCACTCCTTTCATTAGGCACATGAAAACACTTAGGGAATTTGATAGTCCAAAAAGCACTACCGTAAATTCATAATGCCTATATCCTATTTTGAATGTTGTCTTGTTGATATCCTCTTCCTTTATCCTCACTTAATGATAACTTGATCTCAAGTCAATCTTGAAAAAGATTCTTGCACCTTTTAGCTGATCAAAAAGATCACCAATCCTTGGTAAAGGATATTTTTTCTTTATGGTAACCTTATTCAATTGTCTGAAATCAATACATGGCCTTAAGGTTCCATCTTTCTTCAAAAAAAAGAATTGGGGTTCACCAAGGTGACACACTTGGGCGTATATACCCCTTCTTCAAAAGTTCTTCAAGTTGCATCTGCAACTCTTTCAATTATGGTGCTCAAATTATGTAAGGTGTCTTGGACACTAGGGTAGATCCTGGCACCAAATCAATAGATAAATCAATCTCTCTCTTTGGTGGAAATCTCGGGATATCCCCAAAAAAATCTTCAAAATCCCTCAAGACTAGATGGTCTTCAATACTTGCCACTTTATCTCTAACTGTTTCTTCCATATGGGCTGCAAAAATTTGGCATCCCTTCCTGAAACTCCTTTTTAGCTACATGGATGAAATTTATCTAACAACTACATCTCTCAGAATGCCTTGAATCTTTCCTTGCTTCCCTCCCTCATCAAGACAAGTTATGGTCTTGTTGTAATATTCTAGGACAACATGGTGTTTTTCCAACCAATCCATGCTAATTAGACAGTCATACGAACCTAATGGTATGATGTTCACATCTACCTTGTGCTAAGTCCATTCATGTCTATTGGAAAATATTTAACCAACTCATTGATATTTCTCTTAGCCCCCGTGGCTAACTAAACTAACCAAGATTTCTTATGCTTACTCCTTTGCAAGTGAAATATTTCAACAATGTTAGATTTTATGTAAATATGGCTAGCTCCATAATAAATTAAAATGGCTATGGGTTASTTATCAATCTTACCTTCCACTTCAATCATGGGGGATTGATACTATGCTTGCTTTTTGTGCAARGMTGCATAAATCCTTGGCATGYTTGCTCCCTTATCTTCCATTGTTTCAGCCTCCTGAATGTTGTGAACAATCCTCATTCTTTCTCCTACATGAGGGCAGTCCCTATACAAGTGATTTCTCTCACATCCCCAACATTGTACACATTATTTCCTTGGCCTTTTCCCAAATGAATTTGCTTTCTTATGATAATTTTGGATTGATTGTCCTTGTTGATTTTCTTGGGAGTTGTTCTTGAAAAATGGTACCTTAAAACCTTTATGCATTTGATCCCTTTTTCCTTTCATCTTTTCATTCCAAGATTTTTGGAAAACTGGTCTCCCTCTGCTTTTCTCTTCTTATGGCATCTTCCAAAGTCTCAAGGTTATCATATTATATCTCATCATTGTAGAAAGAGGGTAACTCACTCAGAAACCTTTGAATTTTGACCTTCTCATCCTTTATAAATCCCACATACTTCAACAATGCAAAGAACCTCTTCTCACACTCATTCATTGTCATGCTTCCCAACTTGAGTTCAAAGAATTATTTCATCTTCTTCTCATAGTAATGCTCATACAAATATTTCTCTTGGAAATATCCTTTGAACTTCCTCCATGATATCTTCCTCTCATCAAGGTGTTTTTCTTGCTTAAGTTGATCCCACCACATGGTTGCCTTTCCTTGCAAGTGGCAGGTTGCAATTCTTGTTTCTACCCTAGAGGGATAATCATGCAGTTGGAATTTTTTTTCATTTCCAACAGCCAACCCTCGACCTCTTCTCCCTTCCTGTGCTCACCATTGAAATTTGGTGGCTTGATTTTACCGAGTTCACCTTGCAGGATGTCTCCCTCAGGCCTTCTCCTATGTCTCCTAACAAGGGACACACTTGGGCTACTCCCTGGCCCTTAACTTGCATGATCTCTCTTAGTGTATTTCCTTGGGGAATGATGGTGCCTTCTCATGCTCCTCAACTTCTTTTCATTCCCATGCTCATCCATTTTGCTATAGGATCTAGATGTTGTCACTTGTCTGCCACTAGCTACTTGCTTTGTGCCAACGTCTTTATTGGCTTGCCTCCACAACATGTTCAAGATTTGTAATATCTATTCCCGAGCTTTCATAATCTTTTCATTATGATATCTATAACTCTTCACTTCTCTCTGCAGGCTCCTCATAGTTACAGGCTCCTGTCTGTCTCTTCTTCCATTAGACTCTGTGTCAGCATTTCCCATGTTGACATGCATCCCTCTAAATTCCTCTTCATTACTGTAGGAATATTTTGCATCTTCCATGACACTAGTTCTAATATAGGAACCAAACTTCCTTCTTGTACCTCTAAATTCTACGAGAAAATGTGCATGCAAAAAAAATTATGTTAGACAAAAATATATACATACACAATTCTGGAAAAAAAAATGCATAATTTTTTCTGCTTTCTAATGCCACCAATCATTTTCTTTTGTGTTGAATGTAAAATTTCCTACTCATATCAATTTTCAGGTTTGATAGGTGGATTCTCCTCCTCAATACCTTTCCATCGACTATTCATTTTCCTAATTGTGAGTTCCGAGTAGAAAGTTACGGTTTCTAGAAGTTTTGACTATTTTCCCCCTTTTAACCCTATATGCTATATGTGTCTTATTTTTCTTCCTGCACATTTATGTACCCATATTTCAAATCTTCCCCCATAGTTGTCTTTTATGGTCCATGATCTTTTCCTAAACTACTCCTATACCCCAAATTGACTTATGAGTAGGGAGTTATGCCATTTCGAAATAATTTGGTACCTAAAATATACCTTGTACTCTTTAGGTTGTAACTTCTTCATCTGAGCTTTGTTTTACACTCATAATAGCTTGTTGGAAAGCTCTCCTCGAGGTATTTATTTTCATTGCAAAGGCACCATGTGCTTGTAATATTTTATTGCCTAAAAGTGTTGTTTAGGCCCTAAAAAATGCCCTGCAAGATTATGACCTACAAAAACACTATAATTTTCTGTCAATTTGACTAATTAATGTTGACAGAACTGTTGATCTGACGTTCTGCATCCACATGGTGCCTTGGGGTGATGCCTCACCAACACCCTTGGCCACCTTGGCCCTACCTCATTAGCCTTTATCATCTTCCTGTTTATCTCTTTCCTTACCTCTATCTTCTACCTTACCTTTTACGCTTACCTTCACACTTTAATGTATAAATAAAATAAAATAATTTTTAATAGTATGGGACCCCACCCATACCAACTACCACATGGCACCACTATAGTGGCCCATGCCACTAGCAGGTCCCATCCATACCTTACCTTTGACATTTCCCATTGGTCGCAGTGATTGGCAGGTCCCATCCCGCGCCTTTACCTTCGACACAAAAATTGCCCGTGCCCCAAATATAGCAGTGGAGATTGGGAAGCGATCGATGACCCACAACGATCTCACATTGTCAACATGCGCGAGGGTTAACAACCCTCCGCGATGTGAACCTGAAAACCGCCAATGACACATGACACATTTCTATTGGTTTCACAATGCCAAGAAACGTTTCCAAAACCACCATGGAGCCATGCGATACCACTTACCACCCAACATCGATACCAATTGTGGTATCAACCACTGCTTCACCGATAGCCCCACCACCATGCCACCRTCGCAGTCCRCGTGTTCAGTGCCACGTCACTCTCCACGTCATGGTACATAAAATTACCCAAATTTTCCAATTTTCATAATTTTTCAAAATTTAAAAAAATGCATAATTTCAAAATTTCCACCATGGCCGCCATGAAAATCTTAAATTAAGCTTGCTACGACCAATTTTTCGGCCATGTGCATGTCAATTCGAGATCTGCACCCAAAATTGGACGCTTCCATGTTGAATCCTCAATGAATTTCACTGTAGGAATTGAGGCTTTTGCCCAATTTTGCCCAATTCCACCATGGATGCTCTGTAATGTCTACAATTAGACCAATTATAGGCCCAAAAACACTCATTCAAAGGTTAAAATTGGGGATTTTAACCCCTTAGTTCAATTTCTTCAAATTCCTCAATTTTACTGGAGTAATTTGAAAAATAAATCTGTAGACATCCTCTGAGCTTTAATATGCAATTTTGGTATCTGCGTGCTGAGTTTGGCCCATGTAGGCTCAGTGTTGAACCCGTGGCTGTGATACCAATATGTTTAGCCAAGGAACATTACTACACAAAAAATACACCTAAAAATTAAAAAAATTATGTTAACTCATTTCCTGTAGCTTACCAACTACAAATTATACACATAATTAACTAGATTCTGACACCCATAATTAAATGCATCTACAATAGTGTAAATGAATAGGGATGCAATTAATAAATCATTTACAACAATACGTAAAACCATTCTCATACACAAGGTAAAATGCGTAGCCATAAAACTCATAAGAAAACTTAGATAATAGATAAACACTTATCTTTTTAAAACCTTTGTGGAACCAACTACTTGGGAATGATGTTCCACCCAACCATAGACTTGTTGTTTCAAATCTCAACAACAAGTCACCCCCGAGTTGGGGCTAGGAATCCAAAAAAGAAGGGTGTCTCTCACATTCCACTCACAACTCAATATCCCACAACCCACTGGTATTCTCTTACAATTATCCCAAATTTCCTCCAGCTCTCTTCCTCTTGACCTGCCCAACTCAAGGAATGTACCCCTTCACTACTCTCAACCCATCGAGCGTCCCATTCGTTTGTCAAGGTGTCTCTGGCACATGTAACCATGAATCTCTCTACTGAGAACTCAAGGGAACTCACTAACAATAAAACTACCAGCAAACAACAACAATCACTTGTTGTTGCAGTGCAACTCCCAATCAAGTTCACTCTTTAGGCCTGATAACCTGACTCTTCATTCTTCAGCTCCAAAATGCTCCAAAAATGCTTTAGCATGCTCCAAAATTCTCCCAGCCCTCTTGCTCTAGTTCTCGTGCTCTTTTCCCCTCTTCTATGCTTGTTATTCATGTTAAAACTGAATGTGAAAAACTACCTAGTCTCCCCATATGAATTTCCTCTATTTTCTCAAGACAGTTGACTGCTCACTCTGCCCAATGTTGATTATACTACAACCCCATGCTTCTAGTAACCATGGGATGTGACTTTTACACCCACCCTCTGACATGTATTCAATGATAGGGATCTCATACACTCAAACATAAATATAAGTTATCCCCAATGGTAATAAAATTTAGGAAAGTGGGTTGAATTAATATCCATAAATCATTCCCCCCTTGGATCCCTCTTAGCTTCTCTTGTGGAAAACCCAGCCCCCATCTATGTCCATATTCCCAACAACTGGTATCACATTATATGTATTAAAATTAGAAAATACAATTCACAAATTACATCATTTGGCCATAGCCACATTCATATCTGCATTATGCATTAATTAAATTGGGTATTATAGTGGGGATGTTACATTCCATGGTCTCCAATATTTTTATGGAACATTTCGAAACCTTAGCCTTAAAAATTTCATTTGAAGCCCAAATGTTGGTTCCAATTTGTTGACAATACCTTTATTGTTTGGCCTCATGGCCATGCCTCTTTGACCTCTTTCTTTAACCATCTTAACAACATTTCAGGGTCACATCCAATTTACTATGGAAATCCAAAATGAAATCTCTCTCCCTTTCTTGGATGTTCACATCTCCTCACTTCTTGATGGCACCCTTACCCACCAAGTTTATAGGAAAAATACTCATATTGATCAATACCTTCATGCCCATTCTCACGATCACCCAACCCAAAAATCTTCCATTCTAAAATCTCCCATTACTTGAGCCATTCGAATCTTAGCTCCTTATTTTCTTGAGAAAGAAAAAACCCACTTTACAAAGACTCTTGTGGCCAATGGTTACTCAATCTCTCAAATCAACAAAACCTTTCACTCACCTAACTATCCTTCCTCTTCCGTGCCCTTAGCTCTCATTTCTCTTCCCTACATTCAATGCACTACATATCATATTTCTTAGATTTTGGCCAATAAAAATGTTAAAGCTCTTTTAAAACCCAAACCCAATAAAACACTTAAATAGTTATTTAGAAGTGCTATGGACTTAAATAGTTATTTAGAAGTGCTATGGATAAATCTGACTCTACAGAGATTCCCTCTCCCGTGGAAAATAATACATGGGCCAAACTGAAAGATCTTTTAAAGTCTCTCAAAGAACATATCATTGACACATTCCAGAACCACATCTTTAAGTCAAGTATAGCATAACACTCCCACAATTCTAAACACCTCATTTTCATTGACCAAACCAAAATTCTTGCCTCAACTCCTTATCATTTCTCTTATATAATTTCCAAAAGCTATAAAAATTGAAACATGATAATAATTTTAATTGCCAAGATGACTACAAACTCAACAAATCATGAAAACCCACTATACATCATATTGAGCATTCAACTTTGTCTCTTTTTTTTTTTCTATTGTTTTTATTTGTCTTCTATCAATGATTTCTATTGACATTCTTCCGTTGACCTTTTCCTTTTTCTATCTTAACATTTGTCTTATTTAAAAATTAATTTTTCTACCCATAACTTTATCCTCCTTTTTAAAGACCTCTTTTTATACAATTTTTACATCCACATTCATAATTTTTATTAATTCACATTTTTCAAATCCTTTAATTAGCTTTTATTATTCATCATTGTTTTTATGATTTTATTCTTAATTCATTTTTATTTTATAATGGTTTCATGTTTTTTTCCTTTTATTTCACAATATTTATCTTTTGATTAATTTTTATTAATTCACATTTTTCAAGTCCATTAATTAGCTTTTATTATTCATCATTGTTTTTGGATGATTTTATTCTTAATTCATTTTTATTTCATAATGGTTTCATATTTTTTTCCTTCTATTTCACAATCTTTATCTTTTGATTTGCACTCTTTTCTATTATTTCAGCATATTATTTTTAAATTATATTTTTATTGTAATTATAATATCACAATCTTTATCTTTTGATTTGCAGTCTTTTCTATTATTTCAGCATATTATTTTTAAATTATATTTTTATTGTAATTATAATAATTTGTTAAAATAGTAAAATTTGAAAATATCAAACTTGGAGGAATGTGAATGAGAGTTAATATGGATGATTGAAAAAAAATAATTCTTATCTTCCTATTCAAATTCAATTTCGATTCTACGAAAAAGTATTTTGAAATTAACAACACAGAACGACCACCCACATACCATTCAAACAAGCAGCCAGAACGAACACCTCTGATACTGCCAAGAGCGCACAAAAATCCTGCAAGCCAGAACGCATGGTGACAACTTACAAAACACTCCAACGAACAACATGTAAATTTCGAAGCTGCAGAGATCGTCGATGAATATATCTTCAGGAGTGAAGCAAACGGGGAGTCAGAAGTTCGAATCCGGGCACCAAGATGTTATTCACGACGTCGCAATGGTTTACTACGGGAAGCGCATAGCGACTTGCTCCGCAGATCGGACCACAAAGCTTTTCGGGCTAAGCGCCTTCTATAGCCGAACCCCTTTGGCCCCGCTTACTGATCACGAAGGCCCTGTCTGGGAGGTCGCCTGGGCTCACCCAAAGTGGGGATCCATGCTCGCTTCCTGCTCATATGACCGACGCGTAATTATCTGGCGAGAGGGCCAGCAGGAGAACAATTGTTTGCAGGTTTAAGTCTCCAAAAAGCACGAGGCCTTTGTGAATTCGATCTCATGGGCACCCCCACGAATTGGGTCTTTGCCTCGCCCGCGGTTCCTCTGATGGAACTATAACCATCTTCACGGGCCGAGAGGATGGATCGTGGGACAAAACCAAGTGGGGGTGATGGCGGTTTCATGGGCGCCCGCTTCAGCTYCTGGTTCCCTCGTGGGTGAGCTCTCAGATCCCATTCAGAAGCTCGTGTCCGGGGAGTGTGATAATACAGTTATGGTGTGAAAATTTTACAATGGCTCTTGGAAGCTCGATTGTTTTCCTAATCTTGCAAATGCACACGGATTGGGTTCAGGAAGCAGCTTGGGCGTCCAGTTTAGGGCTTCCCAATGGCACAATTGCTAGTTGTTCCCAGGATGGGAAGGTGGTTATATGGACAGGTGAAAGAACGGGATAAGTAGGAAGGGAAAGTTTTGAGTGATTTTAAGATCCCTGTCTGGAGGGTCAGCTGTTCCTAGACTGGAAATATCTTAGCTGTTGCCGATGGGAACAACAACGTGACTCTTTGGGAGGAGGCAGTGGACGGGTAGTGGAATCAGGTGACCAGAGTACAGTGACAAATGTATGTTTCTTTTTCTTTGTGTTTTAGATTGCTTATTGATGTGCCAAATAGTGAGAAACTCACAGGGTTTGTTGGCATTTTTGATTGCTAAAATGCCATTGTATTATTAAGCATTGCAAATCCATTTGAATAAATTAGGAGGTTCCTTAATCGTAGCAGGTAATTATTTCTCACTGTTGAAGCTATCTTGGATATGCTGTGAACTTGTTCACATTTATTACTAGGCTTATTAAATTTGGCAGTGATGTCTCTTTTAGTGTAGAGTTTTTGTTGCTTTATGTGAGATGTTGTCAGATGTGTTTTTCAGAAGCAGGGCAGCATGGGGAATGGGATTTAGATATAGCTAGGTTATGCAGGCTTGGTTGGTTTTTTTAGAAATTTGGATTAAGCTAAACCTGAATTGTTTTCCTTAGAACGATCTGTAATTTTAAACAAGTTAAATTGGTCAGTCATTTTTTTTGTTGTATTGCAAGTTTGAATCATCCTAGATCAGGTTTTCAATTCCTATTCAAGAACTTGAAATGAGCTAAGTTGGACCATTTTATTCATCAAGGAATTGTGTTGCACTGTTGCAAATTGATTTTATAAATTACAAGCTAAGTCACCTAACATGAAGACACGTGGATTCAAGTGTTTGACATGGGTCACGTAGACCCCTAGAAATGCAACACGGGTACAAGTTATATATATATTCCTATTCAAGAACTTGAAATGAGCTAAGTTGGACAATTTTATTCATCAAGGAATTGTCTTGCATTGTTGCAAATTGATTTTATAAATTACAAGCTAAGTCACCTAACATGAAGACACGTGGAATCGAGTGTTTGACATGGGACACCTAGACCCCTGGAAATGCAACACGGGGACACATGGATTCGAGTGTCTGACATGAGACAAGTAGACCCGTGGAAATGCAACACATGGACAATGTATATATATATATATATATATATATATATATATATATATATATATATATATATATATATATATATAATAAAAGATAGACATAAAGATGCAAATTTTGAGAGTATTAGCAAAATATTGATACAATCATACTGATACGACTAATTACTACCTCAAACATACAAGAACTTAGAATACTTGATACTCGATATGTTGATGTTTTGGTAGCTGCGGGAGGTATTTTCCTCCTAGACAACCTTTCTTAGAAGAGAAGAAGATTCCATAAGTCAAAGGAAGACCATTGAACAGTGGAAGAACACCCCAGAAGAGAAGTCGGCCCATGGGAAAAGAAGGAAGACCATTGAACAGTGGAAGAACACCCCGGAAGAGAAGTCGGTCCACAGGAAAAGAACAAAGAGGAATTAGAATCTCCAGGAAGAGAAGTCGGCCCATAGGAAAAGATAAAGGGAAACAAAATTTCCCGGAGAAGAAGTCGGCCCAGCCAAAGTGACTTGAAGATTATAAATAAGGTGACGCCTTGCTCATTTGTACACACTCACTTACTCATCTCTCACTCAAGAAGAAGGCGTTAGTTTGAGGCAAGGAGAAGACGCAACATTGCAACATCAGAGGTTCTTGGTTATTCTTGGTGGTGGTTTTTCTTGTGCGTTCTCTCAGGGAAGAGGTGCGTTATCTTGTATGGTGGTACTGCTGCAGCTCTTTGGTGAGCTAGCCCTATTTGGTTTGCTAGCCTTGTATTAGGGTTTCTTCATTATCTGTTGCTCTTGAGAGCTTGTTCATGGTTGGATTATATTATTGGACGAGATCTATCTAAGAAAGGTTGGTTGGGTTTTTCCCCGAGTTTGGGGTTTTCCCAGGATAACTCTCTGTGTCTTCTTGTGCTTGTTTATGCTGATCATATTTTCAGTATATGGCATATGATTGTTAATGAAAAAGAAGATATAAGTACACTGGTAATCCTAATGCTCAGAAAGTTATGAAATTCTAACATGGAATCAGAGTTGGTTACCTTCAAGACATTCTAACAACTGGAAGGAAAGATCTTGAGATTTGCAGCTGCACAATCCTTTTGTCAAGCTCGTTGAGCACTTCTTCCAAGTCGTTGGGATTAATTCCACTTCAGAGCAACTCGCCTAACCCTAGCGCACTTACTGCAACTCTCGGATCACAGTTTGGTGAAGTTTGAAATTTTGCAAAATTTTCAGATCTAGGGTTCTACTAATGAAAATAATTACCAGTANCTTGGTCATGGTTGGATTATATTATTGGACGAGATCTATCTAAGAAAGGTTGGCTGGGTTTTTCCCCGAGTTTGGGGTTTTCCCAGGATAACTCTCTGTGTCTTCTTGTGCTTGTTTATGCTGATCATATTTTCAGTATATGGCATATGATTGTTAATGAAAAAGAAGATATAAGTACATTGGTAATCCTAATGCTCTGAAAGTTATGAAATTCTAACATGGAATCAGAGTTGGTTACCTTCAAGATAGTCTAACAACTGGAAGGAAAGTTCTTGAGATTTGTAGCTGCACAATCCTTTTGTCAATCTCGTTGAGCACTTGTTCCAAGTCGTTGGGACTAATTCCACTTCAGAGCAACTCGCCTAACCCTAGCGCACTTACTGCAACTCTCGGATCACAGTTTGGTGAAGTTTGAAATTTTGCAAAATTTTCAGATCTAGGGTTCTACTAATGAAAATAATTACCAGTATGAGAGTTGAGGATAGGCTGGTTGGACTAGACAACTTCAGATCGTGGAAGCATAGAATACTCCTCTTTCTAGAAGAGAATGAGTTGTTGGATCATGTCAAGCAAGTTCTCCCAGAACCAGAAGAAGCAGACGCCAAGGCAAAGTTCAAGAAGAATGAAATCAAGGCCAAGAGGATCTTGATAGATTCAATCAAAGATTACTTGATACCCAATGTATCAGAATTGAAGACACCAAAGGA